>JASCZI010242270.1:7631-29087 GCA_036250425.1 Stylosanthes scabra | reverse complement strand
AACAAAAAAAAAAAAAAAAAAAAAAGCTTCCAAAGGAAGAAAGAAAAAATCAGGAAGACGTATTTTCTATGGCCTAAATGAATGAATACCAAAAAAAAAAGTATGGCCGAAATGAAATAATTCTAATGATTTTTTCTAGGGTTCTTCTTCTGCGTAAGGAGTTCACAGCCGTCGAAATCCTCCCCCACTATTGTTGCTTTCGTCGCTGCCACCACCTCCTCCACCATACCAATAACAAACATGGTCACTGTAACCCAAAATTCCTGGAACCCCCTTTCGCTATCTCTTTCTTTTTGGAATACCCACGAGCCATATCACTAACTACGATTTGTAAATCCCGTGCCCCCGCTCTTTCTCTTCCGCGCGCCGTCAAACTTGTCGATGTGTCGTAACCGTGCTGCCGCTGCCTTTCTCTTCCGTGTTCCGCCGCTCCTGCATTGTCGCTTGTCTCTTCTCCACGCCATCAAGTGCTCCGTTCAAGTACCTCTCCTCCCTATCTTCATACCATATTTTTGTTGTTTTTCTCTCTTAGGTAATAATGAGTGTTTCGAATGTTTTTTAATTTCTAACATTGAAATGCACTAGTTGCCTTTTTTTCGTATGAAGTTATCCCATATGTGTTCCTTTTCTCCCTCTAGTTTAGTGAGGAGCTGTAATTTGTGTACCAAAATTGTAGCCTTTGAAAGTGATAAATGCAGAATGCACTAGATTTTGTTATTCTAAAATTGTGAAATAGATTAATAGTAACTGTTTGCCCTGATTACAAGCATGGATTTTCGAAATCGAGTAATCAACCTTCAAATAATTAATCTCCATTCTCAAATAATAATTAATTTTTTTTCCGTTCACAAGGATTTAGTCCACCTTTGGGCCATTACATGTGCTATGAGATTTTCAATTTACATCTATACATTATAAAGATTTTTAGAGAAGTTGTTTGTTGAATTAAATGTGTTCTGTGGGAAAGAGAATAATGAACATGATTGAACTCATTTGTGAGGAAGCAGAGAAGAGTCTATATATGTAGAGGCTTTTGTCTTAAGCTATTACAAGATTGCCAGAAAAGTAAAATAGTGAATTATTTATTTAATTAATTAATAATCTACCCATCTTAATTAATTAATTATTTTTTGATTTATTTTAGTTCATTTCGTTTGAGTTAATTTCTTTTTTCTTGGTGCGAATGATCCATATTATAATAAGTTATTGATGGCTTATATACTTCAATTTTGTATCTGTCATAAACACCAGAGTAGTTTAGGTTAGTTTCTTAATTGAGCTAAGAGAATAAAAAACTTTGCTATGGTTCATTCACACATCTCAGCACCATAACTATTCCCTTAACTAGTATATTCCATATTAGCAATTTAATATGAAATGAATAGAAAATAGCTATTTTCAGTGCCAATGGCTTAGCTAGTCAGGGAGACAATGTGGTGAGAAAAGCATATACCTTAAAAACAATATAAGAATTCAAATATATATGTGAAAATGGTTTGCCTAACTAAATGTATATGTGAAAATAGTAACCATTGTTTTCAGATTCTACAAGTAAACTATGTTAGCATGTTGAAAGATTACCTGCCCTGTATTTGGCATGTGCAGAAGTATGGTAATAAAAAGATAAATCTTATGTAGTTGAATTTCTGATATTGCATATACATTGGTTGAATCCTTAAGATATGGAGAATTTGAAATTAGTTGTCAGCAGACCAAAAGTTGTCTCGGCATATACATTTAGTTTGGGGCATTCTAAAACTGAGTTTGGGGCAATTGTGGGGAATGTTGCCATCAATGTTGCTTACAACGTGAAGTGGGTTTTGTTGTGCAGGTTTAGGGATTGCTGGCGCATGCTTGCAATGGACATGAATTATTTGTTCAGTGAGTCCTCCGACGAATCGGCCAGCGAAGCCATTCTTGCGGATGGGATATACACAACGGACGAGGAGGATGACAATACCAGTGACACCCTAGGCCACGGGATGAAGTCTGGATCAGAAATGAGTTTAGGTGAAAGAATCAAGGAACCAAAATCTAATGAGCTGGACCTGAAGGATTCGGCTAACGAATTTGGGGAAGTGCAAGGTTCTGGGCAGAGCACGGGTGGTGTAACTGTTCCAGCCCCGACTAGTGCAGAAGCTCTCATGAGTAAACAGTTCTCTAGTGGGGAGGAGGCGTACCAGGCCTATAAGGAGTATGCGTGAGTTAGGGGATTTGGAATTCGCAAGGGCGATGTGGGTCGCGTTGATGGAGTTTTGGTAAGACGTGATTTCTTTTGCAATCGACAAGGTGTTAGGGCTCAGAAACATTATGATCGCCCCGACAGGGTCCGGGAGGAGCGGCTCGAAAGTCGTACGGATTGCAAAGCCAAGTTGAAGATATATTACGACATCCTAACCCACATGTGGAAGGTCCGGAACCTAATTGATGACCACAACCATGAAATGGCACCACCCTTGTTCTGTAAACTTGTTCCTGGCAATAGAGGTATGAATGATGTGGACAAGACCCAAGTTGATAGCCTAAAGAAGTTTGGGATTCCCACTTCCAAGGTGATGGCTTACATGGCAGGGCAATCCGGTGGCTACAACATGCTGAGGTTCAGCAAGAGGGATCTGTATAACTACGTGCACCGGCAAAGGTGTGCGAGGATCATTGATGGCGATGCCGCAACGGCTATTAGCTACCTGGATGGAAAGTGCAACGGGGATCTGGTGTCGTGCGCGAAGTTTACAAGAACAAAGGATAATCGTCTTGGGAGTCTTTTTTGGATTGATGGCCTCATGCGTTCTGATTATCAGTTGTTTGGTGATATCTTAGCCTTTGATGCCACCTATAGGCGCAACAAGTACAAGAAACCCTTGGTTGTTTTCTTAGGGATAAAACATCACAAGCAGACTTGCATTTTTGGATTTGGATTGTTGGAAGATGAAGAGTTTGTGACGTATAGGTGGTTGTTGTTGAATCTTCTTGACGTAATGGGAAACAAGCAGCCGAGTGTGGTTATTACTGATGGCGACAAGGCCATGCGGGCTGCCATTGCGGAAGTCTTGCCCAAGGCTACCCATAGACTATGTGCTTGGCATCTTGAAAAGAATTGTGTCCAACGGGTGAAGGAGGTTGACTTTAGAAGGGTTTTCAAGAAGGCCGTATATGCGAACTTTGAGGAGGAAGAGTTTGAGGATTACTGGAAAGAAAATGTGGAAAGCATGGGATTAGCCGAGAACAATTGGGTCCGAGAACAATTGGGTCAAGGGCACTTATGAGATCCGAAGGAATTGGGCCACGGCGTATCTTCGTGGAACCTTTTGTGCTGGGTATAGGACCACTTCCAGGTGCGAGGGAATTAACTCGTTTGTGAGGGCTTTTCTGAAGTCAACCGATAGTATCTTGGAGCTCGTCCATGGGTTGGATCGGGTTGTGAAGGAATACCGAAACAACGAGGAAACAACCCAGTTCTACTCCACTTACTATAAGCCTATTCTAACCACGGGCCTAGATGAGATTGAATCTTCCGCTGCGGACGTGTACTCCAGGGCTGTTTTTAGGGATGTCAAGAGGCAAATAAGGGCTATTGCGCATTTACTTTTTCAGGGCATGGACATGATTGGCACAACCGTGGTTTACAAGTTTAGTAAAATTGGTTTACCGGGTCGGGTTCAGAAGGTGCTGCTGGATGTTATCGAGCATAGGATGGAGTGTGATTGTCGTATGTGGGCAGGGATGGAATTCCTTGTTGTCACATGTTCTGCCTGATGAAGTACGAGGGAATTTCCAAAATTCCAGATTCTCTTATCCTTAGGTGGTGGTCGAAGAATGTGAAGGACTTCACAAGTGTTATCAACTCAGTTGAGTCAGAAGAACACTCAGGTGAGTCAGAAGAGGATGCCTGAATTCTTAGATATGGTGCATTGCAGTCAGCCGTTACAATGATTGCCACGCTTGGGTGTGAAGATTCTGACTCATTCACCATCGCCATGAATGCTGTTTTCGATGTTGTGGAGAGACTCAGGCGTCGTAACATTGATGTCAGCTGTCAATGAGTTTCTGCTAGCACTGACCGTGTTAAGGATCCAAACGTGGCCATCACAAAGGGTGCGCCGTAAAAGGGGAAGAGAGTTTCGGAAGATGATGTTGAAGCAAATGCCAGGAAGCGGTGTTGTACAAGGTGTGGATACCCTGGCCATATGAGGAGAACATGCACTTCCCGTCCGGGTGAAACAAATGTGGCACAAGGGGATTTCTCGGCGTCAGCAAGGGGGAACTCATCGATGCCTCCGATCAAAATAAGTCAACCAGTCTCTCCTATTTCTCAGGCGTCCAAGCAGGTATGACATTAGTGATGTGAAAATGCTCTTTTTTATTCTTGCATCCATACTCATATATTACGTCTTAACATGGCTGGAATAAAGACAAGAGAAGAATTGGGTCGAACCCCGATGGAGACATTGCCTTTCCTTCGGCAATGCGCTGCACCACCGTTGCCACAATCTAGAGGTGGAGCCAACATATTTCTGGGGGGGCAGCATCGCGGCATTGGAGTATTTTGGTGCTTCTTCCCTTTCCCGCGGCACTACGAATTCAATTCAAATAGGTAAATATCTATAGTTTTATTTATTTGGGTAAATATATATATTATTATTTATTTCTTAAAAAAAATCCCGTAAAAAAGAGTACCCAAGAAGTAAATAATAACAAAAGCGTGGAAGAAAGTATTCAACTTGTACGCCATAAATACCAGTGTCGCACCCTTCATGCACGGCACCCCAGCTTCCTCCAATGCCGCTGCACCACCCTGCGGCACTGCCTCTGCGTCACCATTGCCGTACCCCTGCGGCACTGGCACAAAAAAACATCCAGTGCCGCCCCTTCCCCTGCAGCATTGGTGTTTCTTGGTAACTCTACCATTCCTCGCGACACTGCTAAAAGCATTTAAAAAAGTAAATACACATAACATTATTTAATTTGGTAAATACTGAATTAATATTATTTATTTAAAAAAATCTTAATTTCATATAATTCAAATTAGATATATCATAAATTATTGTTTCATTGGATCTTGATTGTTTTTTAGTGTTGTGGATTTCATTATCACAAAAACAATGCACAAAAATCCAGCCTTATATGCATGGGTGTGCTAAACCCATTATAGATTTTGGCCCAACAATCAAGGCTCCGTTTGAGCCATTAGGCACCACCATGAAGCCAAGCTTTGTCTTTTAACTACCAGCTCTAACTCCATCACGTGTATAAGTCACGTGAAGGGACTATATTTATATCACATCTGTACACTATCCTAATTTCCCTCTCTCTTTAAGCAAGTGTCTCTGTACCTAAGAAGTGGCCACAAACTTTTTTACCTACGAAAGATATTGAGTTTCATGGTTGTTGTATCTGCTTTTAATCACTAGGTTCATTTATGGTTTTCTACAATTGTCTCCTTGCCCTTTTTTTGTCAATAAGAAGAATATAAAATATACTAATTTAGTACCTTAGGACAATGTCTTTGTTCATGCTTTATTTGGCAACCACAATTTTGTCTCCATGTCCTTATCTCAATGTTCTGTTCATAAACAAATGCAGCCTTCTGGAACATGAAGATTAACAACTTGTATTTATGTTTAGCAGATTGCATTGCACTCAAGTAAATGTGGGAGTATTCATATTTTTACCAGAAAAGTTCACTTGGTATGTTTTAACTATGTTAGATTTTGATTAATATTAGTTATTTTTACAATATCAATCGAGTTATAAATTTTCTTTCCACCACAGGGTATTGGCTTAATATAAAGACTTTAAGGTCATGTACGGAATGTACCTTCGAGGGGTTTGGGACTACCAGCGTAACCGGAGGTGCCAAGACGGAAAGTTGAAGGTTTATGTGAAAGGTGGGTGTGCGTTAGCAGAGCTTCGCCAAATAAGAATTTGGAAGCTCTCCTAACACATGCAATGTGGTGAGGTTTAAAAGACATATCTGAGAGAGGAGTGGATCCTTTCTTTATATGCCCGTAATGACCCGTGTTATTTTGGGAACAAATCTGTAAGGAATCGTCATAACTATGATCTGATTTCGTACAGATCCATTGAAATTGTGGGTGATAAATCCGTATGGAATCATTATTAATTGTATCTCGATCCTCTGCGGATTTATTGAGCAAGATGCTTGGGTCACATAATGTTGGGCCGGGGTTATCGAACAATGGGTTCGATATGTGTATCTTTGGGGATTTGGGCCGTCCGCGCCCAATATCCGGAACAGTTGCCCCGAACTCAAGAAGGCCGACGTTGCCGACGTTTCGGGCTTCATGATTTGCCAGATTTGCCCCGAGTGTCGTGACGTCGTAAGACCTTTCGATTGAGAGCTTATTCTAGAAGTTTCTGAAGGTGAGAGGTCAGCTTGATTTGATGGCTGACGTCAGCGTGTTGGAGATTGTGGGAGAGAGAGTAGGAGTAAACCCTTCGATTTTTGTGCTTTAATGATGGGAAAAATCCCCTTTTTTACCATAATGTCCTCTGTTATTATGAGGAATTAGAGGAGGAGAATGATTTTTTCTCTTTTACTCTTCATTATGATTTAAAAATTATAAGAGGTAGGGGAAGTGATTTCTTTTTTCTTCTTTTCACTTCCTTCCACTACAAGAAACACAGAGGATACTGGCAGATTTACCGTCCGAATTAGTGGGGGAAGATTTGGGCTTATTTTGTGAGGAGTTTTCTGACGATTTTGCTAGCACTTTTACTTTACCGACGGATTTTAAAATCCGCCGGAAACTTTTGGGGGGTTTTCGAATTCGCGGATGCTAGTGTTACCGGCGGATTTTTCGTCCAAAAATCCCCCGGTAAGCTGTTAAGTGGAACGCGGCGTTTTGGCCTCTGAGCGACTCGTTACCGACGGATTTTTCCGCCGCAAAATCCACCGGTAACGGTGAAGACTAGGTCATGTAAGTTGGCCTCATCGTGCAGCCCCATTCGAACACCCTTCTCTTCTCCAAATCTCTTCTCCAAATCCGCCTTCGCCGCGAAATCCGCCATCGCCGCCCCCTTTCCCTTTCCGGACCGTTGTCGATGGTTCCCTTGACGGCGGAAGGCACCGCATTTGCCCCCTGCGCTTCTCGTCCGTGAAGAAGCCGCAGCTCTCCGTCGTCCTTGCTGGAAGCCCATCCCTGCTGTCGCTGCGCCTCCGCCTCGTCGTGTCTCCGCCGTTCAGCTGCAGCGGACCTCTTCTGCGTGACCACCAGCCTTCGTCGACGGAGCCGTTGCTGTGACCGTCGCGAGTCCACGCCGCCACCTTCGCCAAGCCGCCACTGCCATCAACACCAAACCAGGTTAGCTTTTTTTTCTTTTGAAAAAAATATAGCTTTTTTTTCTTTTGAAAAAAATATAATCTATTTATTTATTTAATTATTTCTATTTTTGAATTAAATTTATTTATTTATTTTTTAACAAAAAAAAAGAGAATGATCAGGGATTCCATTTTATGCATGCCATTAGACTTGTTAATTGTTGTTGTTGTAAATTAAATTAAAGTGTAAATTGTTGTTGTTGTAAATTGTTAACAAATAAAAAAAAAGAAATGATTAGGGATTCCATATTTATTTTAAAATACATCTTCATATGGTTGCATATCATAGAGCCATAAAAGTTGAATTAAGACTAGAGACTTTTTCTTAACACTGAACTTGTTTAGCCTCAAAGGAAAGTAACAAGGAGCTCATTTTGTTTGATGGCAGTGAGTTAGAGACAGAAATCTATTTACTACTAAACAAGTAAATTGCAATCGCATCGATTTACTTGTCTATTGGTAAATAGGTTGTTGTTACTACAATTTACCTATAAAATCCATAAATAATATTGCATAAGAAAAAAAAAAGATATTATTAATTACCAATAGAATAATTATGTTATTGATTTCAGAAATAATATATGTATTAAGACATTGTTTTATGATGAGATATTTTACTTTCATTTTTGTTCTCATAATAATAGTATTAAGCAAAAGGTGATGTTGATTGGAAAAAAGAAAGAGTCACCGAGGAATTAATAATATGTGGAAGGAGATGAAGTTAGACAAATAGGAAGATGGATGTTTTTATGATAAAATTGATTGATTTAGGAATTTATATATGTATTATTGATTTACCTAAGCCATTATTTATAGGGAACAATCAAATCTTAGCTTGGGTTATTAATTAGTCGTTGCTTTTACCCCACCAACTTTAGTTATTTATGCATATATATATAAAGCTAAGTAAGGATCCATTATTGAATCTTTCATCATAACTGACATTTTAACGACTTCTTATATGCTATGATATTTTAGGGTGTTAGTATTTAGTAGATGAATCATTAAATTAAAACGTGGTTCTATATATATGTTTACTTTCATTTTTTCATAAGAAGATCATTCAATTATATATAATCATTGATATATAAATCAGATGGAATAATTATGTTTACGTTGGTAATGTTTATTTTAATTTAAAATTTGTTCAATAATATCATTACTGACTCGACCTCTTGGTTAGGTTATTTTTTGTGTCCTTTCCTTTCCTTGTTTAGGGTAATTGGCTGGCTGATTTGGTTTGGTCACTCACCATCATTCGTGCTTGAGGACCTTGTGGCGATTGCGTTTGTGACATCGAGATTGGTCTCCTATATTATACTTTGTTGAAATTATTTTATTGTGTTGTAGAGACTTAAGTTTTCCTAGGCTAGCTTTGTAGATGTAGCTGGGAGAAGGTGGCCTAGTGGCGCCTTCTCGACCCTTGTTTGCTGGAAATTGCGGAGTAATAAGGGGGTGCGCATTAGAATGGCTAGGATTTGATGATGTGATGCTTGCTATGGTTTGTATGCTGAAAGTTGTTTTGAATAAATAGAAATTTGTATCTCCATAATGTTTTTTATTATAATTGGTTTGAGATAATAAAATTGATCAGTGGATGCTCATAAATGCAAAGAAAACTCTGCCGAAATTTCATAAAATTGATCATTGGATGCTATGGTATATGATTGTATGTTTGTCTTGATTGATTCGTAGGTAGGGTGTCATACAATGATTCCGACTAGTCGCTTGTGGATATATGATAGGAATAACTACCAAAGGGGGCATAAAACCTGAGTTCTTCCAGGGAGTTGACGATTCCGTTAAGGTTGTGTTTAACATAGACCCGTACAAGTCAGAAGGGGTTTCTAGGTGTCCTTGCTCAAAGTGTCGACTTAGAAAGTATTTAGGTCCTTCTGAGATAACTCTCGACTTGTACCGTAATGGATTCATGCCGAGGTATTTGATTTGGACTGAACATTGGGAGACTGACAAGTTGGGTGTTAATTGTAATGAACCAACAACGAACATGGAACAAGGACAATCTAGAGTTTTTGAGGCAGATAGAAACCGGGTGGGAGATGTAAATTGGGCGGATAATCACAAACGCTATGATGAGATGATACACGATGCCTTCGGGATTGACAATATGGAAACTGGTAATGAAGAAGAGCCTAATCCGGAAGCTGTCAGGTTTTATTCCTTACTAGAATCTTCTAAAGAACCACTTTTTGAGGGTTGTGTGCACTCTAAGTTATCCGCTTGTGTTCGAATGATGAGCATTAAGTTTGAATCAAACCATACACAAGAGTCCTTTGATAAGTGGGCCACGTATTGTAGTGAACTAGTGGCTCCCAAAACTTCAGATTACCCTAAAACTCACTACGAGGCGAAGAAGTTAGTGTCAAAATTGGGATTAAACAACGTTAAGATTGATTGTTGCTCAAATAGATGTATGTTGTATTTCAAGGATGATGCAGACCTCGAATCTTGTAAGTTCTGTGGGGCACCTCGGTACAAGGAAGAGAGAAAGAGGTTGGGAAAGCGAATGTTAGAGAGTTCCGATAAAACGAATGTATTACTTGCCAATTATCCCTAGACTTAAAAGGTTATATGCTTCTATGAGTTCAACGCCTATATGACATGGCATAGCGAGAACAAGAGAGATGATGGAATTATGATGCATCCATCCCACGGGGAGGGTTGGAGACACTTTGATGAGATTCATCAGTCATTTGCGAATGAGCCTAGGAATGTTAGGTTGGGGCTTTGTTCCGATGGTTTTGCACCAAACACCAATTTTGGAAACACTTATTCATGCTGGCCCGTTGTAGTTACATCGTACAATCTGCCTCCTGAAATGTACATGAAGGAACTTTATGTGTTTCTAAATTGTGTGATACTTGGTCCTGGTAATCCTAAAGTTAAAATCGATGTGTTCTTGCAACCGTTAGTGGACGAGTTGATGGAGTTGTGGGAAGTTGGTGTCGGAACCTATGATATATCAACAAAAAGTAACTTTCGAATGCATGCGTCGTTGATGTGGACCATCAACGACTTTCTTGCATACAGAATGCTCTCTGGTTGGTCCACGCAGGGTCGATTGGCATGTCCCATTTGTTTAGAAGACACCAAGTCATTTTGGTTTGTGCTGTTCTTTGTATTTCCAGGTAACCTTCTTCTTTGCTGATCCTTTTATTTTTGCATTTTTGTTTTCAGGTTTTTAGTTTTTTAGTTGGGGTAGTTTGGTTGCCTTGCGGGTGTCTTGGCCGTCTTTCATTTCCAATAGGGCTGATGAGTCCATCAATCGGCCGTGGCTGGTGGTTTCATCCGCCGCATTTCTTTCAAAACTTCGAAAATTTGCCTTCGGCCTTATCTTTGGTGCTCTTTTCCCTTTTGTAGACTAGGTGGAAGATGGCTGAGAATCGCCCAGATGATCGAGATGCAACGGCGGCGGCAGCGGTTCAGATACCGCATGAGCTGCTGTCTATTTATCGGTGGGTTGCGAACGACGTGCTTGGTGCGTCGTCGATCCTCGACCAAAGTTATTTGGATGAGTTGAAGGGGACCGGGATTTTGTTCCGCGGGGGAGGTTTAGAGCAACGGTATCGGGTGGAGGCCGCCTGTCGTGGTGAAAGGGTTTGTTATTTGAACCTCGACCATCCGACCGTTCCCCATTGGTTGTGGGTGAACGAGGTGATGTTTACCAATTTTGGGGTGCAGGCTCCCTTCACCGACTTTCAGCAGCGGCTTCTCAACCGAGCCTCCGTGGCTCCTTCCCAGCTTCATCCCAATGCTTGGGCATCAATTCGTTGTTTCGAATTGGTGACCGAATTTTTGCAAGTACCTCAGGAGCCTGAGGTATTTTTATGTCTCTTCAAGTTCTACTCATCCAATACTTCGGGTCGGACGAAGAAGGGGTACATCTCTGTTCGCCCGACCAAGAATCGAAAGATTTTCTCGTTATACGAGTATTCCTTCCACGACTTCAAGGGTCGGTACTTTAAAATCTTCACCGTTGGGAATCATCGTTCCTTTTGGCTGAGTTTGGAGGGCGATGGCTTGTTTCCTCCTTATTGGAGTGATCAAGCCGGCTTTGATATCGCGCCGGTGAAGTATGAGGGTCTCAATGCCGATAAGAGAGACACGGCCGATATCCTCACCTTCTTCTTTTCTAAGAATAACTTATCCTCCAAGTCTCTTTTGGGTAATCCCGAGGAGTCTTGGAGGGCCATTGGTAAATTATGAGATTTACTTTCCCATCTTTGCTTTTTTATTTATTTGGTGTTTTCCGACTTCGTTTCTGATGTGCTTGCTTCTTTCTTTTTTTCAGCGAAGATGGCGGGTAATGATGCGACTTTAGCTCGCCTTCGCCGACTTGTCCGACCTGCTCCAGCTAAGTCGCTTCCTTCTTCGTCGACTGCCATTCTGGCTAGTGGGGCTCAGGCGGTGCCCGCCAAGTCCGTTGGGAAGACTCAGGCTGAGCCAGACGGCGGCAGTTCGACTAACGTCGGACACATCAGCGTCGGCGAGCAGCATGTCAAGATATCCTCTCCAGTTGGGAAAGAGATTCCGTTACCTCATCCCCCATCTCCGAAAAGACGGCGTTCCGCTGTGGAAGGCTTGAGAGATCCGAAGAGGGTTCGGACGTTGGAAGGGGGTCTAGGGACTTTTGTCTTATGGATCGATCTTTCTACGCTTCCGGGTTTGTTGAGAGCCAGGTGCTGGGTCCTAGGGCACAAGAGATTCTCCGGGACCGTTGGGCCGAGTGAGCGATGATCAGGGCTGCCACCATTATGAAATCGGTGGAGCCTCGTTTGACCGTCGCGGACGAAGCGGAGCGTCGGAATGCCAAGCTTCTTGGCGATGCCAAGACGCTCAATCTGCAGAAGGTGGTTTTAGAAGAGGAGAAGGCAGATGCGATCCGGGGTAAGCTAAAAGTGGAAGGGGATTTGAAGGCAACTGAAAGCCAAGTTGGAGACCTCGGAGAGGGAGAAGGGTGCGGAGATTGACCGCCTCCGACGTCGGGAAGAGGAATTTTTGGCCGAGGAAAAGGTTCGAGCCGACCTTGCTGAGGCGTCCGTGGCGGATTTTCAGAAGGAATGCGAGGATCTGGCCGAGGATGCTAAAGGGGCTGTTGCTGCTACCAAGGGTGCCCTTAAGGCTTAGCTAGCAATCCTCCTTCCCGATTTTGATACTACTCAGATTAGCTTCTTCAAGGACATCGTGGACGGCAAGGTGGTGGACCCGGCTGAGTGATGTTCCTTGTATATTTTTTTTTTTTGTTTTCTAATACATTGTAGTTATACTTTTTTGGGGATCCGTCGTGCCTTTGACTGGGTTGGATCTCCTTTTAACTCGTTTTGACTTTGTTGGGTTGATTCCGTCGTGCCAAGCTTTTTCCGGGTTGGAATCAACTCCTTTTTGGGCTAAGTTTTAACTTCTAAAGACTAAGTTTAACTTTCATAGCCGTTTCGGAATTATATATGTTCTGTCTTAAGTCACGTCTTAGACAACTTTAAGCTTTGATTTTATATTTCGCAGCTCTTTTGTCTCTTTTGTGACTTAGAAGTTTCGTGTGTTTCATTGTGGTTTTAGCCGTACACTTGGGAACTGAATTGTTTTGAAAAATTGTCTAGTTATATATCTTAGCCATTTTGGCTTAGTTGGAGAGGGGAGTGATCAGTTCCCGACCTTGTGAATTTACCGTCGTTACTTTCGAATCGGAATTGGAATCGTAAAGTCGGTTTGATAAGATTAGAGAATAACTTTAAACCGTAGAGTGTGGTTTTGAGTTGGTTTCGTGAAACCGTGTATGGTGGATAAAATCGAAATGCCGTAAGTATGAAAAAGAAGAGTTTCGAAACTAAGGGCCTCATTAAAACCTTCCGACCTCCCGGTGTAGGATACCTAGGACAGAAAAAAGAGTACCCGACTTCATTGAATTTGAAAAAGATGGAAATACAAGTATGATGATTGAATTAAAACTATCCTAAGATTAATTTAAATGAAAGATAGTTAGAGGGGGTCTAGGGGTAGAACCGTCGAAGGTTGGCAGCGTTCTAGCTTCTTGG
This sequence comes from Stylosanthes scabra, assembly GCA_036250425.1. Taxonomy (NCBI): domain Eukaryota; kingdom Viridiplantae; phylum Streptophyta; class Magnoliopsida; order Fabales; family Fabaceae; genus Stylosanthes; species Stylosanthes scabra. The sequence goes on along the minus strand of JASCZI010242270.1, from coordinate 15,692 downwards.
GATTTCACATCCGTTGAGCCGTTCCAGCTTGTAGGCTCCTTTGCCTAAGTCCGTCGTTACGCAGTACGGTCCTTCCCAATTGGAGGTTAGCTTTCCTTCTCCCGGGGTTGGGGGTCCGATGTTATTTCAACGCAGGACTAGGTCACTGACCTCATAGTGCGTTTTGATCGTCCCTTTGTTAAACCTGATGCTCATCCTCTGTTTTAGGGCTAGTTCGGCCAAGTTAGCTTCGGTCCGGATTTCATTTATCAGATTTCTTTCTGCTGTAGTGTCTTCGGTGCCGAGGAATAGCCGAGGACTGGGCTCGCCGATCTCTACGGGGATGATGGCCTTTATTCCATACGTGAGTCGGAACGACATTTCACCCGTGGAAGATTGAGAAGTTGTCCGATAGGACCATAAGACGGAGGCTAGTTCCTCTGCCCAAAGACCCTTGGCGTCGTCAAGCCGTTTCTTTAGTCCCTTCACTAAGATTTTGTTTGCGGCTTCCACTTGGCCGTTTGCTTGAGGGTGTTCAACCGAGCAGAAGCGTTGGTTGATACTGAATTCCACGGCTGATTCCTTGAATTTGTGGTCTGCAAATTGGGTTCTATTATCCGTAATGAGGATTAATGGTATCCCGAATCTAGTCATGATCTGCTTCCATATGAATTTCCAACATCGTATTGCCGTTATGGTGGCCAAGGATTCGACTTCAATCCACTTGGTGTAGTAGTTGATGGCGACGATGAAGTACTTTAGTTGGCCGGGTGCTAGTGGGAAAGGCCCAACTAGGTCGACTCCCCAGTTGCCGAAAGGCCGATGGTGGAAGTCGGCATGGATTTGACATTTTTCGCATGTTTGCACGAAGTCCATGGCGTCCTTTAGCATATTCGGCCAGTAGTATCCGGCTAGAATGAGTTTCCGAGCCAAGGACTTTCCTCCAATGTGGTGGCCACAACAACCTTCATGGACCTCATTCAAGGTGTATTCTGCTTGGGTCGGATTCAAGCATTTCAGCAATGGCATATCTATGCCTCTTTTGTATAATTGCCCCGAGATGGTGACAAATTTGGCGGCTTCTATTTTTATTCTCTTAGCTTCTTTGGGATCTGTCGGAAAATCTTCTTTCTCGAGGTAGCTCTGGATTGGGGTCATCCAAGTCGTGAGCTCGGATATCGGGAAGCAATCTACTTCCAATGTCGATATCGAGGGTTCCTTCATCGTTCCTTGGAGTAAAGATCGGTTTCCCGTTCCTGGTTTGGTGCTGGCGAGCTTCGATAGAAGATCGGCTCTAGCATTTCGTTCTCTCGAAACATGGGATACTACTACCTTATCGAAGGTCTTCGTCATTCCTTTCACTTTTCTCAAATATTTCTGTAGGAGGGGATCTTTGGCTTGGTAGGTTCCATTGATCTGGAAACTTACCACTTGTGAGTCGGTGCAGATCTCAAGGGCCTTTGCTTCGATCTCTTGGGCTAGGGCCAGCCCGGCTAGCAAAGCCTCGTATTCAACTTGGTTATTGGAGATCGGGAATTCATACCGGATGGATTGTTCGATCATGATTCCCTCTGGGCTCTCAAGGATGATTCCGGCTCCTCCCGACTTTTGGGTGGATATCCGTCAACGTGGAGTTTACAGTTTTGACATCCGTCTTTTGGGATTTCCACCGTGGTTATCTCTGCTAGGAAGTCGGACATTACTTGTGCTTTGATTGCCGTTCTAGGTCGGAATTGGATGTCGAATTGGGATAATTCGATTGCCCAATTAAGCATCCGGCCCGCAAGGTCTAGTTTTTGGAGGATACTTCGGATGGATTAGTTTGTCCGTACGACTATAATATGGCTCTGGAAGTATTGTCGTAGGCTTCTAGCCGTAAGGAGGAGAGCGAGGCTAGCTTTTCTATCTTGGTGTATCTCAATTCGGCTTCATGTAAGACCCGACTTATGAAATACACCGGCAATTGTCCTCCCGACTCATCTTCTCGCACTAATGCTGCCGCGATGGATTCGTCGATGATAGAGAGGTAGAGGTATAGGGGTTCCCCTTCTATGGGCTTTGAGAGGATTGGAGGTTCTGCGATGAGAGACTTAAATTTGTTGAATGCCTCTTCGTATTCCGAGGTCCACTCAAAGTCGATTCCCTTTTTCATCAATTTGAAGAAGGGAAGTGCGTTCTTGGCCGAGGCTCCGAGGAAGCGAGATAGTGCAGTCAACTTACCGTTTAGCCGTTGGACTTTTTTCAGATTTGAGGGGCTTGTTAGTTGTATCTCGATCCTCTGCAGATTTATTGAGCGAGATGCTTGGGCCACATAATGTTGGGCCGAAGTTATCGAACACTGGGTTCGATATGTGTATCTTTGGGGGATTTGGGCCGTCCGGGCCCAATATCCGGAATAGGTCAGTAAGTTTTTTTTATTAGTAACATAGTTAAATATTGCTACTGAATGAAATAATTTATTGGTGGATGTTTTTGAACAAATAAATGGACTTTCTTAAGCTTTTGTTTATTTCTTATTTTTAATCAAAGTAGGATAAACTAGAAATCATGTTTGTATAGTTTATGTTAATTTTTAGTTTGTTAAACTATGTAGATTACATGAAACAATTGTTTAGATAATTCATCAAGCACCAATTAAACAATTAGATTCAAATTTGAATACTGAATTAAGTGAAGTACAGTTTGAGTATCGAACAAGAAAAGTCATATTAGCAATAGAACATATTTCATTAGCTAGTTTTTTTGTTTCAAGTTCATAGTTTCTTATATTAAAATATGAAATAGGCGTTCCTTTTTTTCTAAACCAAGTCTTATTGTTGAACTTCTTAGATATAGTTATCATTAGATCTAATTATTTATTTCATTTATTTCTTGGTTGTTTCTTCCTTAATATAACAAAAAAAGATATAATTAATTTTTATATCATATTTTTTTATTTACCTATTCCAAAGCTTTATTAAATAATAAGGAAATGGAATGAAAGGAGGCTAATTACTTTTATATTGTCTTTTTATTATTCTCAATTTCTCTTAATGTAGAAATGTTTCACATCACATCACGAGCCAATCATGCAAACAAATATGGAACAAATTTCTACAAAATGTGGTGAGATATTGATAATTTGAAATGCCTCGTTATTATTTGAGATTTAATTAACTTAAGTCTCTCTTTCAACAAATTAACTGGATTTTTCTATTACGAATGAAAATAAATGTTTTCACATGACAATAGTGGTAAGAGTTAAAGGTGCTTTTGTGGTTTATTATTATCATCATCATCATTAAGGTCATCAATGCGAGAAACATAAAATTTTGATCTCAACTTCTTTCTTAATCATGTTCATAAAGTTTTTTAACGATCCATGAGAATTGCTTTCATCCATAGAGTGACTTTTTCTTAATTAGATCATTGATAAACCCCATTTGAATAGGTTATTTCATATCATAAATTGACTAATTATCAGCCTCTTACCACTTAAATACACGAGAAACAAGCATGTTTGCGTTTTATCGTTCCTTAGGGCTGTAAATGTAACTACTTTCTATTTTAGCCAAATTCTATTATGTTTTAAACTGTTTCCCGTTCCGTAAGGTGCTCTTATGTGTGCGTTCAAGTGTTTTAGACTTTAGCGGGCAAAGTTCAGACAATCATGATTTTGAAGGTACTAATAAAAAATTTTAATAAGAAGTTTTAAAAGATTTACTATCCCTTTTTTTTACCCAAAGAAAAATTATATATAAAGTTTTTGTTATATGAAATTTTCTTATCGTTGTGTAGCTATTTCATATTATTACTAGAACAAGTTGTTTATTTGACATTTCTAGTTATATTATAATAAAGAAATATATTGTTTTAGTCATTAACATTTGGGTCAAGTCTTAATTTCATTCTTAATATTTCAAATGTCCTATTTTATACCAAATGTCTTTAATAAGAGTAAAAGCATGTCTCAAAAATAAAATAAGAATATCAAGTTACAATAATAATAATAATAATAATAATAATAATAATAATAATAATAATAATAATAATAATAAAAATAAAAGTTCAATAAATTCGACACTAAAGTTTCGACAGTAGAGAATTGGCTTTAGTTATATTATTATAGAACATATGTATTCTTCCCCGGTAGTTAGAATTGGCTAGAGTGATTTGCCTAATAATTAATTAATCACAGCTTTTAGCCAACGAAGGTGATACAGTTAAACCAGGTCGCTGTCTATGGATCTTTCTTCTCTTGCAAGAGTCGATTTGTTCACAGACGATTCTTTTCTTAAACTTACTTAGATTCGAGCTATGCTCTCCCCATCTTCCCCTAAGTTCACTTTCTCAACCTCCTCCTGGTATGTCCTGTCCTGGATGTCCTACCAGGGAAGACTGGACTTGGGCTAACTTGAATCAGTTTACTTGACTTCTGTTTGAAACTACTTCTCATTCGGCTTTTCTGTAGTTATTATTTCAACATCTGTTGAAGTGATAGATCACAATTTTTCATCATCGTGGTCATCTTCATCTGAGAGTGAATCTGAGGAAGATTTTCCTTAACCAAGACAAAAGATCATTAAGGAGAAGAAAGAACATGATGTTAAGGCTATCTCTAAAGTAGAGACTTCAGGTACTACTAAAGAAAATCTCAAAGCAACAATTGCTCCACAGCACCCACAATTTCCACCTAAGGAAGGAGAAAAACGAGTAAGTAACAATTATTCTGATTATTAAAATCGCACTCAAAGGACAAATTAAAACAACTTTCTACAATTCGAAAATCCCTAACGGATTCTTAACCAATCAAGTATTCGGTATAAATGGTCTTTGTTATTGATCTAAGCATCACACATCAGCAAGTCACCATTTATAGGGGTCACTTAGATCAATTACTTGAATAATTGGGAGTTGATTGATGTTTTTTGAATTGTGAAGGTTTCTCTGATTCTTCGATCAAATGGTTAGGGATGGATAAATGCATTTACGCAAAATTTAATGATTTAGCTTTTCTTCCTTCCAAATAAATTATTCTTAATAAAGTATCAATAATGCAATAGATATTTTACGATATCATAAGAAAATTCAATCTTTTAATATACACTACAAGAAATTAGGTCTGTCACCACCCTTTATTTTAGCTACGCTTAAAAAACGTGGCCGTAAATGGTCTATTGCTACGCTTATTCGTGGGTGGCAAATGATTAGGATATCGGCACATTTTTACTTACGCTTTTTAAGTGTAACTCTTGTGTGAAGATATAGTCACGCTTTTGAGAAAGAGAGAGGCACATTTATGAAGCGTGGCTATTGCTTATCATTCGATTACCATTTTAAGCGTACCTATTTCCTGGTAAAGGGTGCTAATTTTTATAATATATGGCACCTCAAAAAAGCGTGCCAAAAAAATTCAAATAAAATTATATTTTTATAATTCTTCCCACCTAAAAAGATTGAAGCGCCAAATTATTCATATTTTGGCACCAAAAAAATTTACCTCACTTCACAAAAGACACATGATGAAATTATTTGGCTCTAAAATGAAAAGAGAAAAATGAAAAAAATCACATCACAAATACCAGGAAAAAAAAAAAAGAATCAAATCCCTATGCTAGCTTGTATTGAGTGGACTTAGAAAAAAAAAATCAAATCCCTCTTCAGAACCCTAGCTATCCTCTCTCACTCCGATCCCCATCCTTCGTCGAGCCCGTCACTCCCCATCTTCCATCGTGCCAGAGACCTCCGTCAACTCCCATCCTCTGCTGCCACTTCTTCACCAACGTCGGCGCTCCCTCCGCCGCCGTTCATTGTTCAGTAATCTTCGATCTGCACCCTCCGTCGCTGCACCCTCTGTCGTCGCACCGTCCGTCGCGCCAGAGACCACCGTCAACCCCTCATCTCTCACTAACTCCTTTGATCTTCGATCTGCACTCAAAAGGAAGAAAAAGAAAGAAAGCTCCGTCGCGGCTCCCTCCGTCAACCCCAACCTCCGTTGCGGCTCCCTCCTTCAACCCCAACCTCCGTCGCAGCTCCCTCCGTTAACCCCAACTCCGTCGCGTCCTCTTCACCGCCATCGGTGCTCCCTCCGCCGCTGCTCCCTGTTCATTACTCTTCACCGCCGTCGCCGCTCCTACTGTCGCCCTCCTTCCATTGGCACGCCGTCGCCCTCCATTGTTTCTCTGAGATACCTTGTCAAAACCATTCGTCTCTGAGCTCATCGAAAAACCCTAGGTCAGTGTCTCAAACCCTCAGCTTAGTTTCCCTCAGCTTTGTGTCTTCCTTTTAATCATTTACTCTTAAAGAATACTTATTAATGCAATGAAATCTGTATAGCAAGCCAGCAAAGAGGAGTTAGTTAACTGTACTCTTTGCTTATTTTGTTCCACCATTATACAATAAAATTTGGTATATTATCTATAAAGGCAATCCAATGTTACAAAGTCACCAAAAAAAAATCCAATGTGTAGATTTGATTTATGTGATAGATGTTATTTTTTGAGGGTATAAAGCGTACTAGTTTTATTCTAGTGCATCTAACTATACATGACATCTTACTTTTCAGATGGTTTAATACTTGAAAACTAAATTTATTATACAATTCAATTAGGAGCCTAGCACAAGTAGCAAAATTCAATTGCAACTTGAAAATGAGACAAAAGTGAGAGGGGAAAAAATGGGTTTATAAAGAAAAATTTGTATATTTTGCTGTTTGTGTTATCTATTAGTAATTTTTCCCCTAAGATTTTCTATCATATCATGTGCATGAAGGAAAGATGATCAATATGCTTTTGACACCAAAAAGAAAATATGATCATATGGTTTTGAAAGTTCTATTTATCATTGTCTTTTATGGGAAGTGGTGAAAAAAGTCTCAAATTTTGATGTATCTGTTGTAAATTGTATTAGAAGTAGACTATATCATGAAAGGGGTTTGTCTTAGTTGGTAGCATTTGAGCTTGGGGATTTTGAGTTGCTTTGTGATCTTGGATAAACAGGAATACACATATTGCAGGGTTACATACTTCCTTGGTTATGGGTTCTTTTTAGTATTGGTATCTGAGCTGATTTTATTTACTTGTTGAACCGAACCAAACCAAAATGCGCTAGTAGCCATTACTTTCGTCTTCCTGCAACATCTACCTGCCATGTTTTTTTTGCTGATTTTGAAGTTGATGAAATGTTCCATTTCACTCATGCAGGTAGAAGGCGCTCTAAATCTGATGGAAGTAGTGACTCAGGTGCAGAAAGCATGTCTAAGAAAGAGTTGGCCCATCAGCAACCTTTATGTCATATCACTTCTTCATGAAAGGTTGTCTAAGAAAATTTTGTGTTATTGATAGGAAATTGTTTGTTATTGAATTTTTTTCTGTTATCCCTTTGAGGATTTAAATTTGTTAGCAGATCTGTGTTATTGCTGAGATTGTATTTTTGTGTTCAAATTTGTGTTATCCCTTTGAGGACTCATTGATAGACTTCTTATTATTATTATTCACTTGCTGCTGCTCCACCACCCAGTTCTTGAATCCAGCAATGCCTTGATCTTGTTCTTCTTCTTCTTCTGCTATGTGGGGCATTTCATGTTCTTCTTCATCTATGTTATTACTAAGAGTATATGTTTGTGTTCAAATTTGACTTAATGCCCCTTTTGTATTATACTGACTTAAAATTGAAGGATATTTTAACGTTCTTATGAAACCTAATTAGCTATAAACCTATCATACTAGTTGAGTTGAATTCTTCTGTGATTTTGTATATGTAACTATTAATTGGGTTTGCAGCATGCAGGTAAATTATAAAAGAGGTAGAACAATGTGCATAATAATGAATAGTTTGGTTCTGATTTATAAAATGCTTGACTTCACTATAGAAATGTTAATATTGCTCCATCAGCAAGTCAAAATTGTCTTGTTGAACTCTTGTATTGCTGAAAGTTGCAGAAGCTACTTTGTATTTGACAATTTGTTTGAATCTGTCTAATTTGGTTGAATTTCTGATGCTATTATATATTTGAAACTTGCAGAAGCTACTATATATTTGACAATTTGTTATTATGTTATATGAGATGAATTGCGTGTTATGGTTTCCATGCATGTAGTTTCG
>JASCZI010242269.1:20647-31430 GCA_036250425.1 Stylosanthes scabra | reverse complement strand
GAATGAGAGGTGCTTTCGGAAAGCCACAGGGTACATGTGCTAGGGTGGCCATTGGGCAGGTCCTTCTTTCAGTTCGCTGCAAGGACAGCAACAGCCATCATGCACAGGAGGCTCTCCGCCGTGCTAAGTTCAAGTTCCCTGGTCGTCAAAAGATTATTATCAGCAGGAAGTGGTGCGTATTTGCTACTTGGGATGCTTTGTATATTTGTGGACATGAATTATCTGTTATCGCCGTGTGACTACTTCCGATTATCATAGTTGATTTGCTTTGTTTAACTCATTATTCTTGGTTTTAATCCTTACGCAGGGGATTCACCAAGTTCAGCCGAGCTGATTATCTGAAATTCAAGTCGGAAAATAGGATTATGCCCGATGGTGTGAATGCAAAGGTATACACTTCGGTTTTGTTTATGTCAATAAGAAAAACTCCCATTACTCAATGAATTTTTTAACAGATTTTGCATAATGTATTCCCTTGATTATTTTGTTTTGCTAGTTTAGTAGGTTTTAACTTTGACGTTCCTGTTTATGGTTTTTTCAGCTCCTCGGCTGCCATGGACCATTGGCCAACCGTCAACCTGGAAGAGCATTTTTGCATGCTACCGCTTAATTATTGAGTCTGTTTATCTGGAAAATACTGGACAACAATAGTTTTGAGACATTGAAGTTGTATTTGTGACTTTCCCTTTGCATTGTATTAGAACTATGTCGGTTTATTTCAGTTTTGACATCACCTTGAATGGAACTATATTCCTTTTGCTATTTTGATTTGATCCACCTTCAATGTTTAAATTTCGTTTGCATTTGATTATTTATAGTTATTTTTTGGGTCAAGTTAAGACATGAATGAGTTATTTTAATTTGGAGCTCTGTAAATTTCCACGTGAAGATTAATATTTTGGTATAGGTGATTTAGTTATTCACACATATATCCAAACTAATACAATCAACAGCCGAAATGAAAACTAGATCAAACAATTTTTGCACAACACACGGATTATGAGATGTAATATCCTTCAATTTTTATATCATTTATTCAACTTTTATTAATGCTTACGAATAATATACAACTGATAATCTATTGATATTCTACTTTATTTGGTTTAATTTAAATAGAATCATGTAAAATAATCACGATTCAAATATACATTATACATTGCTTTCTACACTGTAATCCTAATTTTATCAAATTTTTAATAATAATGACAAAACATGCTAGTTTAAATTAAATGCCTAATTATTCATTTTTTTTCACTTTCATGTAAAATGAATATATCAACACAATTGCTTTGAAAAACTACAATATCAAGTCATACTTTGGTTTAATACTTATATTTTCATATCTTTTGATTCTTATTTAATAACATAATTTTATTAATATTTACCAAGAAAAGGAGTTACAAAAGTTTCTTAATACAACAGAGAATCCGCATAGATGAAAAGCTACATAAGCAAGATAACTCTGAACTTTCTATTTCATATTTAATTATTGTTATGATTTAACCAATGGAGACTGCATCTTTGTTCTTGTTCTGTTATTAAAATATTCATAAATTTCACAAGCATTTTAGGAAAATCCGAGACAATATGGCAGTCACCATCACGTTAAATAATACTTCCTCACTTTATATAATATAATTATAACAAAGGATCTGGTTTTGTGTTCAAAATCCAAGAACATCATTGAATGAAGAACTAACTCTTCTGCTTTTGCCTGCTGTAGCTATCAATCTCTTCTCAAACCCGGACCCTATCACCCCAACATGAAATTTATATCAGACCAAAGTTTGCAAAGTGGAAACTTTGTTTCATTGACCTTAAAAATGATCTTATGCTTGCCATGTAATAATCAATAATAACTAACGAATTTACTTGAAATGCAAGTTAACTTCTAACCCTCCCTATATATACTCCTTAAGAACCCATTACATGCATCCAGTACTCACTTCTCAAAACAAAAAACTACATAAGAAAAGTAACAGGGCTTCCATAAGGAAAAGGAAATAATGAAGAGGTTTTGCTCAAAGGCACCCTTTGTTCTCCTAATTTTTCTTGTTATCACAAATTGCTTGTTCTCTGAGGCGCAAAAATGCCGCCCAAGTGGCAGAATCATAGGGAAGAAACCTCCTCCAGGAGAATGCAACACAGAGAATGATTCAGATTGTTGCAAGGAAGGTAAATCATATACAACCTATGAATGTTCACCGCCAGTGACATCACACACAAAGGCCACTCTCACACTGAACAGCTTCGAAAAGGGTGGAGACGGTGGCAGCCCTTCGGAGTGCGACAACAAGTACCATTCGGATGACACTCCTGTTGTTGCACTCTCGACAGGATGGTTCAACAACAAGAGCAGGTGCCTCAACAACATCACAATCAGTGCGAATGGGAGGAGCGTGGTGGCAATGGTGGTTGATGAGTGTGACTCAAGAAAGGGGTGTGATGAGGACCATGATTACCAGCCTCCTTGTAAAAACAACATTGTTGATGCCTCCAAGGCTGTCTGGAATGCCTTGGGAGTCCCTCATGATCAATGGGGTGACATTGAGATTACTTGGTCGGACGCTTGATGATTTTCAAAGGTGGCATGGACATTACTTGGTTCTATCATCTATGTTGTAGTTAAGAGATTATGTTATGTGTTGTTTTGTTTAAGATGATGCTTTGATTATCCTGTAAAAATGAACTCTTACACATCATATTATATGTATGTATATTCTTTGTTGGTCTAAATTAGAACCTATCTCACATATAAACACAAATCATGACAATCATATATTTTCAGGAGCATACTAGCAAAAACGCGGTAAGCCTACAAGGAAGCTAAGATGCAAATGAAGAACAATAAATATAGCCAAAATACAAAAGCAGAAAAGCAAAACCTGCTTTTGCAACAAAATCCTTCTGAGTTGAATGAGGCATATGGCTTCTACAATGAAATGAGTGAAGCTTATGTGAAAGCACCACATAGCAAAGCCTTTCTCAAGTACAGAGAAATTATTCTTTAGAAGAACCCAGTCAAGGAAATAAATTAAGGATAATAGATGTAGGACTAAACAGAGAAAAGGAAACACCAGAGGATATCTTATAATCAAACAAGAATAAAATCCTTCTCACTATAAAAGCAATTTCAAGGACAATATTACAGGGGAATCACAGAGAACCTAGAAGATTCATGAGTAAGTACATTTTTTTGGAACTAGCAACCACAGGGCAAATACATGACAGTACCTGCAAAGATATCCTGTGTTCTCCAGCTCTTGCGCAAATAAGTTAGTTACTAATTAACTACACCCAAAGTGGTTTCCTAACAGCCAGCTCTAGATGACTCAATTGAAGATTTTGGCTCTAAGTTTTTCCTTAAGAACTCAGACAACCTTGCACTAACAGCACGCCCTCGTTCTAGGCAGTGAAGATAATCATCCACTTGAGAAATACATCAGAAAAATAATTACATCACAGATTATAGAATTCACCATCGCAATCACATGCTAGGAACAATCAAAAGGTATAAAAATATTAAATTAAGTGACTACATACCTGACATAGCACCATGGGTAACAGATGTGATGATACCATGAGCTGTGGGCTCCCCACCTTCCTGCGATGATCTTTCTGGCAGAACGAAAACATTCGAATTTGGAAAAACTAAGTAGGAAAATGCTTTCATTTTCTGCCATATGATAGCACTGAATTAGAGTTGTGTACAAGCATGTAAAATAGGAATTTAAAATTTTTAGAAAATAGAAAGACATGTCAGTTGTTCAGTTCCATTAAATCTAATGAGCAAGTAATCAAACATTTACAGGTGAATACAATAAAGGGTATATAAAAGATATAGTTAACACCGATGTGTGAAAGGGTTTTAGTGGTGAAAACAATGAAAATGAAGAAAAGATTTAAAATTTTCAGCTATGATCCATAGGGTATTGAGAGTTCATCAGCTCATCATAAGTCAATGGCACGTAAATGATGTAAATGCATAAAAGTCTTTTAACCTAGCTAAATTTACTCGTCATCAGCTGAGATGGAAAATATAATACTATTATATATATGCAAACCTCTTCTTCCTGTTTATTTGGATCCAAAAATATATAGCCATCATCTGCTACAGAACAACATATTGCAACTACAGAGAGATAAGGATAATAAATCAGTGTTAAACAAAATGAAATCATGGAAATGCACCAAAAGACAATAAAAAGTCTTTACTAGCAGCAAGATGTCTCAGGGGTATTCCAGCATCCACGAGTGCAGCACATGCTGCATTTATTGCACATGTAAGTAGCTACAATGTCAAGCAAAAGAAGCAAAAGATCCGAAAGCATACTCATAAAATACTTATCTCTATATGTCTACCTAACTATACACCACTCCACACTTAAAGAACAATCAGCACAAAAATCATAGAAGAACTGAATTTTGAAGGATACAACACCATCATCGTGAATAACCTGCAGTAAAACAATGAATGTGCAAAACACCAATTTGCAAAACACACATTCACAATAGCGAAGTAGATGAAAATACATCACATATCTAGTCGGTAAGAAGGCTACACCAACTTGCATGGACTCAGGACCTGTGATTTGTGTAGCTTAAATTAAAAATGTGCAGGCATTACATGGTGCATATCAATTCTTAAAATATTTCCATCTCTGGTTCTCACAATATCTTCGATCAACCATGACTAGAATCATCCATAGTCCCTAAAAGTAACATTAAACAAAATAAAACCAACAAATAATATCAACCAACTTGAATTTGTTCTTTCATACAACTACATCCAAAATCAGGTGCTCTTATTTCTTCCGGAGGTCAATTCCAGCTTTCTTTGCAACTGCATCGAGTCCATTCTTCTCTATGGTTTTCAATGCCTTTGTTGATAACCGAAGCTTTACATAGCGCTTCCCAGCTTCCCACCAAATCCTCTTATACTGCAGGTTTACAAACTGCAGTTTCTTTGTCTTGTGGTTTGAAAAAGATACTTTGTTGGCCTTGTTTGCTTTCTTTCCAGTTAAGGGACAAACTCTCCCTGAAAAAATAAAAATAATAATAATAACAGATGAATCAATCACTGTCAAGTGTCAACAAAACATAACAGATTGCAATTAGGTTCCTCTGCCAATAATGATAATCTAACTTGCCATTAGCGAATCACATCCAGATTAGCATATTGTTAGCCACATATGTCATCAGCTTAAAATAAAAAAAATAAAAAAACTAAGACCGTAGAACTAGAGCATATGTCGCTCTAAGCGGAACTGTAATATATAGCAATTGCCCAGCTACAAGTACAATATACAAAGAAGCTATAAAATCAGAGTTGGTAGCTACAGAATCACTTTTCTCTATGTCCAAATCAGCCACCTTTACAAGCCTGGTGCAGGACACACAACTTTTTTGTAATCCTCCACTTATAGCTAAAATGATATGAACATATAAAATAGTAATTAGCTATTTGGTCATTTAATTGATTGATTTTTGTTACATTAGGTGCTTCAACAAGGCTATTATTTTGGCAGAGAGCAAACTGAAAATGGATGAATCAAGTAGAGATACTTGAAGACTTTGTAGCATCCAACCACCATCTTAATCTTTCTTCCATATCGATTTTACAACCATCAATACTTCCAGTATCAGGAGCCATCAAAATGGACGTGGGTTAATAAATATGATAATGTTAATGTGTACTTGTCCAATCATGTGACCAAGAAGGAGGTTTCACAAATCAGAATCCTTCAGCTGATCACGATTGGGCAGTTCTAGTAATAGTGGTTTAAAGGTCAGCAAAGTGCATAAGAAGGCATTTGGGAATATCACTAGCGAAGCGCAAATTAAGATGTTAAAAATAAGCTTATGAATATGAAACTTGTCACTGATGATGTATCAAGTATCTATAATGAAGTTAGATTGAGATAACATTGGTTTAATTATCATGAATTGAACGATAACACTAAGATGGAGCATGGCAGAAGGCAAATAATGAAAGGTAAAAAATAGAAATTTGCGAAAATGGTAGAGGAGTTACGAGCAAGAGGCTGGAAAGGCAAGAACTTTGGAGAGGGCGCAAGAAGGGGCGTGGGAGAAGGGAGGTACGAAATTTTGATGCCGCTGAGGTGAGAAGTGACGAAGGCAAGCTCTGAAAGAAAGAAAAAGAATCAATTAAAATTCAAATTATGTCAACTGAATATAAATAAATAAAGAAAAGAGGAGAAAGGTAACCATTGCGATTGGAAGAAGAGGTTTTTGTTTTCAGAAGATTCAATTTGAGAGGGAAGGTGGATGCCAGTGCACAACCTGCCATTGCCATTCTTCTTTCTTATCTCTTTCACTCCATTTTGCTCCTAATTCTACAATTCTACCTCATCCACCCGCTATTCCTATCCTGCATTTTCTGTTACCCACATGAATGGGCCAAGCCCAAGCCCAAGCCCAGACTAGCTAGCCGAGTTTGCAGCCCACTAATTAGCACAGAAATTATTGGATTATTGGCACAAGAGATCTAAGGCACAAGAATCTAGACCCAAAAACAAAAACCACAAGAATTAATTCATGAGAAAAAAAATGCTTTATTCATGAGAAATGATGAAATATGGATTCAGAATATTAAAAAAATATGAAATATGAATGCAATGCTAACTCGTGGTTCACAGCATAACCAAAGGAATGTTTCTTTTGTGATGCTTTGTAATTCTGTTGGTGTTATCATTAGCCTCTTGGATACTATGTAGTGATACAAATTAATTAATTAACTCATGATTCACACATTGTGCAGATGGTGGTTTATACTATAGTATCCATGGTTGATTTATATTGGTTTTTATTGTATTCAACAATGCTGTGTTAAATATTTGTTATGTTAGTATAGAGGTTGTATGAAGATATATATATATTTTTTTCAATGTATTGAGTTGAAGCCAGAGCCTAAACCCTCCATATAGACCCTATTCTCCGGTGCAAACTTAAGTGACTTCCAATGCTTTAGGTCGATAATTGTTGGGTGGGATTTGACCTCTTTTCACAGGTATTGGTTCCACAGCAATTCTGAGCCCTCACAAGTCACAACCCTCAAATCAACTAGTTATCAATTGATACAATAATTTTATTTGTTGATCAAAATCTTACAAGAGTGAATTTGTGGGAACTTTATGTTTTTTTCATTCAAACCATGTTAGTTTTTCCCATATAACTAGTGTATTAAGAAGGCACGCAATTAAAACAAATAATATTCCGTCACAGTGACTTGAGTTGGTTAAGTGTCTAGTTCCAGGTTCGAATAATATGGGAGGCATGTATATAGAAGGGGACGTAGCCACATCAAATCCCCTAAAAGGGCATTCGATAAGACGGAAGAAATTTTGAAACATTTTGCAATCATTAGAGACAAAAGAGATAGGTGTTCACAAGAATCAACAGGTTTTGGGAGGGACTGGATTACTATAATCAATAAAAAAAAAGGTACAATAAAAGCTAATTATGAAGAAGCTGTTCAATACTCTACATTATGATGATAGTACATATTAAACATGGAACATGGAAACCAATACCAAGCAACTCTAAAAGCAATATTTGAACAGAGCCGGAAAATCTGCAGAAATCGTCACTGGCACCTCTTTTATATCCCATGTGAATTAATCATAGAATTGATTCAGACAGTAACTTCAGAAGCTGCTGGAGTATACCATCCATGGTGGATCTCAACCAACTTCTTTCTTCTGGCAAGTCGAGATTTGCGATTGGCTCCGGTATTCCTGTGTAGCGTGCCTGCCCTCACCGCTTTGTCGATTACTGAGTATGCCTCTCCAATCAATTTCTCAATAGGAACTATTTCTTCAGCTTGTGGATCAGATTTCTTCCTAAGCACTTCCAGTGCTTGTAATACCTGAAAAACATTCATTGGAAGATTGTCAAAACAATTTTGTCTGGAAACAAATGTGGTGAAACTAGGAGCTCGTTTAGCTAAGAAGATTAACAATCGTCAAGCCCATCTTTTGCAATCTAATGAACCCATGGCCATGATTCACATAACCTAGGTTGTATTTAGCAGTCAACACATACAGAAATACAGAGATAGAAAAACACAAAAATGAGTTTGGAGCTGGAAATAAGTATACAAGACAACCTGTCTGGTGACACAAATAAAGAAAAATTTCCTTTTTGTCTATCTCTATCTTTGTATCTTGTCCAAGCTAGTAAACACTGCCTAAGTGTGCTGCTTTAAAATTCCAAAAATAAGAAATTGTTATAACAAAACCTGATACAAAATAAGGATTCTGATTGTTCTGGTGTTAGTGGATTAAGCATGAATCAGTTGCACTATGCTACTATATACTTCAATGTCATCAGTGTAGCATTTCACATTATAACTTCATATTAATATCACCTGAGTCCTACTTCTCTTTTCCATTTTTATTTCCCATGAGTTTCATCATCTTTAACCTGGCTATGTAAATACATGATGGAATGGAGGACTGAATACTGTTTGATGCAGTAATCTATAACCAATTTGGGTCAGTTAGTTCCATACAGACACAGAATGAGATGACATTCAGTTTTTCATATTAATTAGCTATGAATCTAATACATGAATATTCACCCCATTTTTATCAAAATGTTCTTTACTCCTTCGTTGAATAAGTCCAAAATAGATATGAAACTAACTGAATTGTGAATAGATATGCAGCACACTACTTAATCGGTGAATTCATGTAATTATGGATTAAAGTATATATAGTAAGACAACTAATTTCCATCAATCAATATGGTGAATGCGACATAGAATATTACAATTAACTATCCATAACATATCATACTGAAAAAACGGTTCCAAACTTGCAGTTCTATATGAAACTAACTGGAAAAAAAACACAAATAATAGAAGTTGAACAGTTTTGGGGATACCTTCCTCATTCGGGTCCTTATCTCTGATTTGCGGGCTTTGTTGTAAACGCGGCGTTTCTCAGCTAATCGTGCTCTCTGCACTGCCGAATCGGTCTTTCGTTGTGGCGCCGCCTCGCAAACCACCGCCGAACGCCTTGGAGAGGGCGCAAGAAGGGGCGTGGGAGAAGGGAGGTACGAAATTTTGATGCCGCTGAGGTGGGAAGTGACGAAGGCAAGCTCTGAAAGAAAGAAAAAGAATCAATTAAAATTCAAATTATGTTAACTGAATATAAATAAATAAAGAAAAGAGGAGAAAGGTAACCATTGCGATTGGAAGAAGAGGTTTTTGTTTTCAGAGGATTCAATTTGAGAGGGAAGGTGGATGCCAGTGCACAACCTGCCATTGCCATTCTTCTTTCTTATCTCTCTCACTCCGTTTTGCTCCTATTTCTACAATTCTACCTCATCCACCCACTATCCCTATCCTGCATTTTCTGTACCCACAAGAATGGGCCAGGCCCAGACTAGCTGGCCTAGTTTTCAGCCCACTAATTAGCACAGAAATTATTGGATTATTGGTACAAGAGATCTAAGCCAGGTTGGAGAAAGTATATTTGGGTCTATTGGGGCTGGCCGGGTTGGTTTCTTAACCTAATCTTAAAAAAACCTGTAGCTGCTTCCGCTGCCGCCTCTTCAAGTTGCTGCTGCGACATAGCCATTGGCGCCAAGAACACTCGAACATCAAACACTCCCTCTCAACTACTCTCTCAAACTTCTCTCTCAACCCAAAACCTATTATCTCAAACCACACTACACACAAATGATGCTCATGGGAGGCTGCCACGGATTTTTAATACCAAAATCACACATAGTCCGTAGCAGGGAGGAGGGTATTTCATAGGGAAAAAACATGCATGATCCGTGGCAAGCATGCACGGATTTTGGTAGCATCAAGAATGCATGATACGTGGTACCCATGCACGTATTTCTTGATTTGTATCAACGAGTGATACGTGGCAGCCATGCACGGATCATGTTTTCCGATCAAAGAAATCCGTCCTTGGCCACCACGTATTATATGCATCTTGTAATACTTGGTTAGGTGCCACGGATTTTATAGGGTTGTTTTAGGGGATTTCGATCCCACTTTACCAATTAGGGGATTTCGATCATATTAAATCCCAATTATTTTATTTTGATCATTTGCCCTTTTATTTTATTAATTTTTTAAATTTAAATTAAAAATAGTAGTAAATCTATAATATTAATGTAGAAGACAATTTATATATTGGAATAAAAGAGCATTGACTTACTCTCCAGAACATTTAGCAATTTATTTGAAATATATTCTATAAAAATATGATTTTGAGAACTTTTTCCTCTGTTCAATGACTCAAAAGATATTTCATAACTTTAGTAAATTAATCAATATTGTAAACGACGAACATATGTATAAATTGTTTTGTGTATGTGTCGCGAGTCGAACATGCTTTGATAATTGATGTGTCATCGTGTTGCGTGTTGCGTGTCGTGTTTCGCATTCATGACCGTGTCCATGTCTGTGCTTTATGGTCTTTTTGTTTAAACTTTTTCTTTTAAAAAAGAAATACAAAAGTCTCAGGGTTTAATTACAGTACTTATATTTTTCACTTAATTAGTTGTTGATTAACTAAAATCCCTATATGCAATTATTACATTTTTAATTAAATCCCTTCAATCTAAAAGTTTTGTGACAAAAACAAGTGCTAGAAAAAGAAGTACTATAATGTAAAAAAGGCTCATACATATATTATGATACAAGTAGGTTTACAAACAAAACAAAACATCACATAACAAAGTAAATAATTACTAAATTAAAACATAGAAACACAAACATGTGAATGCAGTTCCACTTGTA
>JASCZI010242268.1:0-28905 GCA_036250425.1 Stylosanthes scabra | reverse complement strand
ACACGGTCTCAGCCACCCATGGTGACATGGACCAGAATACCAGGGACATCATTATGCGGGAGTTCCGATCCGGGTCTTCCCGTGTTTTGATAACAACCGATCTTCTTGCACGTGGTATTGATGTTCAGCAAGTGTCCCTGGTTATAAACTATGATCTCCCTACACAGCCTGAGAACTATCTCCACCGTATCGGTCGTAGTGGTCGGTTTGGTAGGAAGGGTGTTGCGATCAACTTTGTGACGAAGGATGATGAAAGAATGCTGTTTGACATCCAGAAGTTTTATAATGTGCAAATCGAGGAGCTGCCTGCAAATGTTGCTGAACTCCTCTGATGAGATTTTGTCTTCCAACAAGTCAGAGAAAAACTAGTTTATGTGTTTGGTCAAGTGTTATGTAATGTTTCTTACTCTCTTCCCCAACCCCTCTTTTTTTCTTTCCCTAGTTTGGTATTTTCCTTTGAAACGTCTTTTTTTAATGGGCCTAGTAAGTTTATTTAGATTGTCAGTCGTTTGAATATCTAAGTGATAAGGTATCTGCAATTGGAAACCCATTATTGCCCATTTTGGTGTACTGCTGTTGTCGCACATTTCTGTAAGGTAATTTATCTAATGGTACTTTTCGTTGCAAATGTTTAGCCTTTTCTTAAGGATATATTCTCGGAGTCAGATATACGATGCTTGGTTTGTGTTGAATTTTGTGTCTTGTTATATGAAATCATCAGTTTGGTTACTACCTTTTCCTATGCGACTCCATTTGGATATACGATAGAAACAGAGGGTACTTTTCATTTATGATTGCGTTTTTGTGTTCGTTTTCTCATTTGACTTATGAGCCGTTAATTGATATTTCCATTGCCATATTTCTTTGACCAAAGATAAGAATTGTAGGAAAATATAAGTTCTTGTGTGATTGGTATGGTTTCGGATGGTGATGGCCTGATGGGTCCTCATTGATGTCTTGGTTGAAAGACGAAAGGATGTCTCCCTGACTGGTAGGGCTAAGATAAATGAGAAATTAGCTGGATAGAAGTAAAAGATTAGACACCAAGAAAAAATATTGATTAATAATATTTTTGTATATATTAATTATTTTGTTAGGCTTTATAATTTCGTTAAATTTTTAATTAGGTGTTCTTATAGTTTACAATTTTATAATTAGGTCTTGAGATGAAATTCTATCATTAATAAAAATATGTAAAGATTATTCTCATAAGAACAGAATATTAGAATATTTTTAAAAAATTAGAAAGGATCTAACTAAAATTTTATCTAATATACAACACGGTATTCCCAACTCGGCAGGTCGAACACTAATCCGTCGCGAATATGAGCTTTATTTAAGGATTTGTAACATGTATAAGGTGAAATTTGAACCTCCAACACTTGTTTAACATACAAATGACTATAGCAATTAGCAAGCCAACATTGATATAAAGGTCATATAAAAGGTCCATGGAATTTTCGGCCCAATCACTGGACCCAAAATTTTTTTACCCAATTCGTGGGTACGGAAAATTCCAATAGCATTCAGCTACTCGATAATAGCAAAAAAAGAAGAAAAAAATATTAGCCTCCCGCCAAAAGTAAAACTTTAATGCGTATGTTTTAGTCTTTACGCCAAAAAAGGGGCGCCGTGAGCAGCGAGCTGAAATGAGTAGCTAGATTGAGCAGCGGCAGTGAGAAGCAGCGGCGGTGCATGTAACAATGTGTGGCGACGCAACCAACTGGGACGAAAATGTGTACAGAGAACGCCTCCTCAAGGAAAGGGAGATCTAAACCCGAACCGTTTTCCGTACAGCTTGGGCTCCTTCCACCCTAAACCCTAATCTTCACTCTCTCGTCGTTGCCTCCAGCGACGGTTCTGTCGCCTCCTACTCCATCCCTTCCTGCATCTCCAACCTCGTCAGTTTCCACTCTCCTACCTCTCACCATTATTTTCCTCTATTTTTTTTTGTTGTTGTTGGAGATCGAACTTTTGATTCTGAGTTTGTTTATTTTATTAACTTTTTCTGCAGAAAAATAATACCAATGCCTATGCTAGTAGGTGAGTTTGCATTGCGATTTTATGCTAGTTTAGGTTTTTATAGGTTGTGTTCATTGGAGTTAACTGTGTTTTGGTCTGGATTGTAATTGGCGCAGATTATTGGCTGAACCGGATTGCTTCTTTCAAGGGCATGATGGACCTGCATATGATGTCAAATTCTATGGTGATGGTGAAGATGCTCTGTTGTTGAGGTTCAAATTCGTGCTATAGCTTTAATCTTATTAGGTTATATTGGTCTCCATCTACCTGTTGCTGATGGTGAATTGAACATGACAATTGTGGCATGTAATTGAATACCTGTTGATGGTATCTTTGACTTGCAATTGTGGTGATGATGGGTCGATTCGAGGATGGAGGTGGAAGGAACTTGTAAACTCAAATAATGCTGATTCTCCGCAAGGTTGTGCTTTAAACTTGCTTAGATCTTTTGATGATTCAATGAGGGTCCTGTTATTCTAACTTTTCATTTTGCTTTTTCACTCTATTGAATGATGCATTGATGTGTATATCGCGAACTTGCTCTTCGTTCAGGCTTGAATTATTTTGTTCTGTCTTTTTCTCCTGTACCCTGCTGTATTATCCATTTGGTATTTTGATTTGATTAGGGGATTTTTCTATTCACTTCCATGTGTTTTATATCATTCCCCCCCTCCCCCACTCTTCTCTCACATTTTACCTTTGAATGGATGAATTGCTAAATCTTTTGTGCATGTTGTTTCCTATTATTTCAGGAAACAATATCAAACCCATACTTGACCTAGTAAATCCTCAACACAAGTGAGTTCTTAACTTACAGAAGGCATACTCCATGTTAGCCAGTTATCCACTTCTGATCAGTTACCCCCCTTTACTCATTGTTCCTTATTAACATCATGCTGTTGTTGTTGTCTTTCAGAGGACCTTGGGGTGCACTTTCACCTATCCCTGAGAATAATGCTATCGCTATTAATTCTCAGGTTTTTAATGGAGAAGTTTCTCTCTTTTATATTTACCTTTTTTTGAGAGAATATCTTTTTTCATAATAGTTTGTTTCGTTGATTGTGTATTCATGCTTCCTTGTTCAATTTGCAGGAGGGATCTGTTTTCTCTGCCTCTGGTGATTCTTGTGCATATTGTTGGGATGTGGTATGTATTTGGGCAAGGTGAATATAATCTTTGTTTAGGAAGTTTTTTGCTATAAATTGATTTATTTGTTGTATCTGCTGTTCTCCTTTGCTAACATGTATTAATGATGTAGGAAACTGGTAAAGTAAAAATGGTGTTTAAGGGGCACTTGGACTACTCGCACTGCATAGTTGCTCGCAACTCATCCAATCAGGTCATGAGTCCTAACCCTATGACTTCTGTCAGTTTCACTAGTTGGGGATCATTTTGTCCATTTTGCTGTAATAATAATCCATCTTTTTATTGAAAAACAAAAAAAATAACTCAGGTGCTTATGCCCTAATTTTTGTGTCCATATTTATGAATATAAAGGGCACATACCTTTCTTCAGGCAATTAAAGATCTAAACAGTGGATGTAAAAGGAAAAGGAGTGCTCCTAGTGCTATTGCTAATTATAGAGAGTGGATAGATAACAAGGAGTTCAATAATTTACTTATCATTCTATTGTTTATTGAACAAAAATTGAACGAGCTATGGACTTTTGGAGCTTTTAGGACTGAGTGCAAATGCACTTCTAGACTTGAGACATTAGGGAATAGATGGGCTAGTATTTTAAAATCTGATGCTAAACATCACTGCTGCTGCTATTTATTCAGAATTGTCATCCCACTGTATGTTGTCTTGAATTGTTCTAACTCCCTTTTTGTTATTATTTTTTAAACCAATGTTCAGATCATAACTGGTTCAGAGGACAGGACTGCACAGATTTGGGGTACATGAGATATACTTTTTTTTTCTGTAAATTATTAGGTTCATTAAATAATAAATATATTTGTGCAGAATTTTGGCTTATACTTGTTGTTTTTGTGGCTTATATACCATACTAGATTGCAAAAGTGGAAAGTGTATTAAGGTGATTGATCCTTTAAAAGATTTGAACACGAAAGGATATGTCTCATGGGTTGGCTGTGTTGCATTAGATGCAAGTGAGAGCTGGTTGTAAGATTTTATACTTTCCTTTGATTATTCCCTCCCACGTTGGTCTAAATGTGCCAATCTCTTAAAAGAAATATGAATTTGTAGACAAAATGTTATTGATCACTTCCTAGGTTACCAATTGTTGCAGTTGGTATCATGTTATGAGAACAGATACTTAGATAATGATTTTACACTTAATTCAATGTCCTTCTGTTTTAGAAATCATAAGAGCTAGCCCATATTAATATTGACATAGGACAAGTTAACAATCAATTTGTACTTGGTTTCCGATAATTCCTAGTTGTGATGCAATTCCTCGTTCTGTATAATTATTGTTAAATGTTATTGTTGCTGCTTGCTACTAAACTTTCTACTATTAATATCAGTCACATTTTGTTAGTCAAAATAGCCCTTTTTAAAGAATTATGTATCTTGTTATTGCTATTTGCTTCTTTGAATGGTTAAGGGACCATTGTCATCATTCCACAGGCTTGCAGTAGTGGGCGTAATATATCCCTTTGGAACCTTTCTGCTTCAGAGTGCTTATCAAGGATTTCAACTCGTGCTTCTGTTCAGGATATGTTATTTGACAGCAACCAAGTGAGTTGGCTAACCTGCATAGTGCATATCCCTTTGGTTCCAATGTCTTGATGTCTTGAACACTAAGCGACTAATTTGTGCCTCAACTCTTTCAGATTTTGGCAGTTAGTGCGGATCCTCTACTCAATCGCTTTGACATGAATGGTGCAATCCTTTCGCAAATACAGTGTGCGCCTTCATCCGCTTTCTCTGTCTCCTTACATTCTTCAGGGGTAGGTTCTTGTTCTGATTCAAAATCCAGTGTGGTCAACTCAAGCTTGCTGCATTCATGACTTGTAAACCATAAACCATGATATACCTGAATGTTTCTTATTTTATTTATCCTGAATGCATTACTGTATTATTCTTTCCAGGTTGTGGCAGTTGGAGATTATGGATGCCTTGTAGATGTTATCTCACAATTTGGCAGCCATATGTGCACATTCCATTACAAGTGCATTTAAGCGAATTTCAAAGTCAGTTTGAAATTTCTTAAGTTTCAAGCTCAGATGTTGATGTGTGACAAAAATAACAGGCAAATGTATTGTCAAATGAAATGTTATTAAATATTGGCCAAGTGGGAGCTTTGATTTCTCTTTGGTAATATGTTAACATTCTTAGGATGAGCCAATTTACGAGGTTAAGAATTAATTTACTATCTAAAGTCTATTTAAAAGGTTTTTTTTTTATATAAAAATAATAGATGATTTTCTAAATCTACATCAAATTTATCATATTTTATACATTTAATGATTTATTTTTCTATTTTTGGTCAAATCAGCTAACTCTTTTTCGTAATTTTTCATTCTTAATCCCTTTTCCATTCTCAATACATATATAATAAATCTCAATACCAAATCTTAAAATAACCAAAAATATATTTTTTTAGTGACTAACCAATAATAATGTAATAACAAGTATTCACAGTATCTTAATAATAAATCTCCTTTTAAATTCATAAATTTTCACTAAATAATAATAATATATAAATAAGATAAAAATCCTAACAAACTAAACGTAATAAGATAATCAAGTAAAAAAAACGTAATAAGATAAAAATCATAACAAATTAAATACGTTATAAGTAAAATTTTAAATTTAACAACAAAATAATATTACATTACATTGTTAATTTGGGCTAGATTAAATCAATTTTGAGAAATAGATCTAAAATTCATTTCAATTCAATTTATGCAGTTTGTTCAAAACAGAATCCAATTTAATTTAAATGTGTAATTTTAATTAATTTTCGGATTCAATTAGACGAGCGATTTAATTTGGATAGATTGCATAATACAAATTTTATTATTTTGACTAATTTAGTATTCGTTAATATTTTGTCGACTAGAGAACCCTTGTCTCTTTTCTCACTTGACAAACACACACACACTCTCTTATTATCTCTCCTCAACTCCGCGGCGTAGATCCGAGGAGTTTGGGAAACCCTAACTCCGTTCAATCTTCTTTCACTCCACACACATCTTCGTCTTCTTCTTCATCAACATCATCATCATCCGCAGGTGAATCTCTTCTATTCAGTCCTTCTCTGATTCAACGATCTTGTTCTCCCACTCTTTCACTCTCTTCCAATTAACTCTATTAAGTTTTTTTCTTCTTTTTCACTCTCTTTAAAAACTAAAACTCTTTTGTATGAACAAGTGATTCCATCGATTTTTTATTCTGGTTAGAGCTTATGCTGATTCGATGTGTTTCCATTAGGTTGTTTTCATGGTGCTGGTTCTCGTGATTTTGTGTGTGTAATAATTGTTTTTGTTGTTGTGTTTGTGTTGGTGTTGCAGTCATGGCAGGAGCTGCGCCTGAGGGAACACAGTTTGATGCTCGTCAATTTGATGCTAAGATGAATGATTTGTAAGTGATTTCTCCTTTTTCTTACTATCATTCCAACTTTTTGTTTTTTGGGGTTTAATTTATGGTTTTGTTCGCTCACTATGTCATCTATTGGATACACAGACTCACAGCTGATGGACAGGACTTCTTCACATCATATGATGAAGTGTACGATAGCTTTGATGCTATGGGTTTGCAAGAGAATCTCCTCAGAGGCATTTATGCCTATGGTAATCTTTTACTCTTCCCTTTAATTCCCCCTGTCATGCTTTAAAATAAAACAAGAAAAGCCTTTTTGATATTTAATCGATAATCTATGTTGGCAGCAGAGAACTGAGCATGACATTCAATTTCTTCTGCTGTCTTATGTGCAAAATAACTACGATGTTTGTTTGTCCCGTTAATGTATTTGTCATGTAATTTTAGTTGAAATTTTGGGATGTAAAACTAGTATGATTTGTTCTTTAGGTTTTGAAAAGCCATCGGCGATTCAGCAAAGGGGAATAGTCCCATTCTGCAAGGGACTTGATGTTATTCAACAGGCCCAATCTGGAACTGGAAAGACTGCAACTTTCTGCTCTGGAATCCTGCAGCAACTTGACTACAGCCTGACTGAATGTCAGGCCTTGGTTTTGGCACCAACCCGTGAGCTTGCTCAGCAAATTGAGAAGGTTATGCGGGCACTTGGAGATTATCTAGGTGTGAAGGTTCATGCTTGTGTTGGAGGTACCAGTGTTCGTGAAGACCAACGAATTCTAGCTAGCGGTGTTCATGTTGTTGTTGGTACTCCTGGTCGTGTGTTTGATATGCTTCGTAGGCAGTCACTTCAGCCAGATCACATCAAAATGTTTGTGTTGGATGAGGCTGATGAAATGCTTTCAAGGGGTTTTAAAGACCAGGTACTTTTGCAATTGATTACTTTGCTTTCATTTTCACTTTCTTTATCAACTGATTTTGTATGCTAGGCCTTGGTTATAGATATGTAAAATCGTCTAATGCAAATTTGTCCCTTTTAGTTGAGCTAATATGTATCTTTATTTTTTAACGTTCCCAATTAAGAAAGTTTTTATGGAAAACATGCTTCAACAAAGTTTTCAATGTATTTGTTATGTATTTATTAAAGAAAAATTTTGAAAATTTCCACAGATAGTAACCTTAACTCTTGGTCAAGCTAAACCCTTTTTTTGCCCTTGAACCAAGCATTTATTCATGCTTGTATCTAATTGCTTGTATTTTCTTCTATTTCTGACAGTTTAATGTTTATACCTCATACTTTCAACTGTTCTCAGATTTATATTTCTTTAGTCTCTCAAGAGTTCTTATTTAGTGACCATCAACTTCTGGTTGAAGTTAAATGTTGATTGCTTTCAGTCAGTTGTAGCATGTCACCTTTTTGGGTTCATTGGGTTTGTATCATGAAAGATTTGATTTTGTTATTTGTATAAATTCAGTATCCATCATCTGCTTCTTTGTTATCAGATATACGATATATTCCAGTTGCTGCCATCTAAGATTCAGGTAGGAGTTTTCTCTGCCACAATGCCCCCTGAGGCCCTTGAAATTACTAGGAAGTTCATGAATAAGCCTGTGAGGATCCTCGTGAAGCGGGACGAGCTCACTTTGGAGGGTATAAAGCAGTTTTATGTCAATTGTGAGAGAGAGGAATGGAAGCTTGACACTCTTTGTGATTTGTATGAGACGTTAGCCATTACCCAGAGTGTCATTTTTGTCAACACCAGAAGGAAGGTTGATTGGTTGACTGACAAGATGCGAAGCCGAGACCACACGGTCTCAGCCACCCATGGTGACATGGACCAGAATACCAGGGACATCATTATGCGGGAGTTCCGATCCGGGTCTTCCCGTGTTTTGATAACAACCGATCTTCTGGCACGTGGTATTGATGTTCAGCAAGTGTCCCTGGTTATAAACTATGATCTCCCTACACAGCCTGAGAATTATCTCCACCGTATCGGTCGTAGTGGTCGGTTTGGTAGGAAAGGTGTTGCCATTAACTTTGTCACGAAGGATGATGAAAGGATGCTGTTTGACATCCAGAAGTTTTATAATGTGCAAATCGAGGAGCTGCCTGCAAATGTTGCTGAACTCCTCTGATGAGATTTTGTCTTCCAATATGTCAGAGGAATGCTAGTTTATGTTTTGTCAGGGTTTTTTTTTTTTTCTTTTTTATTTGGGGTCGTGATGTTTGGTCAAGTTTTATGTAATGGTTCTCCTCTCCTTCTGCGAGCTCTTAGTTTTTTTTTCCCCCTAGTTTGACATTTCGTTTGAAACCCTTTTTATTGGGCCTAGTAAGTTTATTTAGATTGTTAGTCGTTTGAATATGTAAGTGATAGGGTACTTGCAATGTGGAAACCCATTATTGCCCATTTTGGTGTTTGGCTGTTGTTGCACATTTCCAAAAGGTAATTTGTTTAATAGTACTTTACGCTGTGGCATATGTTTAACCTTTTTTAAGGATATATTTAGATAGATTATTCGGAGTTTGCTAGCATGGGTGTTACTGTTTACAGATTTACCTGACATTCTTAAAAATTGTTG
The DNA here is from genome assembly GCA_036250425.1 of Stylosanthes scabra. Taxonomy (NCBI): domain Eukaryota; kingdom Viridiplantae; phylum Streptophyta; class Magnoliopsida; order Fabales; family Fabaceae; genus Stylosanthes; species Stylosanthes scabra. The sequence goes on along the minus strand of JASCZI010242268.1, from coordinate 19,793 downwards.
ATTGTTTGAATTCGTTGTCTTTCTTTTTACGTTCGTTTTGGTTGAAATTTGTTGCCTGTTATGTGCATCATCATTACTCATACCTTGTTCACCTTTTACTTAGTAACTGCAATTAGAAATATGATAGAAACAGATGGTACTTCTCATTTATGATTTTCGTTTGTGTGTTTGTTGTCTCATTTATGAGCCGCTAAGTATAATTTCCGCTGCAACTTTCCTTTGACAAAACATAGGCATTGCATTTTATTGTGTTCGATTTTAAGAATCGTTCAATCTGATGAATTCGGTGGGTGAATGCATTTCGAGAAAGGAAGGCAGTGTTAAGTGTTAACCATGCATGGCCATAATTTCAACAAGGGAATTGAAGTACATTGATTGTTTGCATTTGTATTTTGACTTTTGCTATATACATATCCGTCCGTCACTTTCTCTAAGCTGCATGAATCTGTTTATGATATAGTTACCATGCTTGGTTATTGAATTTTTTAACTCATTTTTCATCAGTTTGGAAATTACCTTTTATGGTTTGAGTGACTGCAGTTTGAAATGTGTTATGATTCTAAATTCGTTCATATCCGCGGAATCAATTTTATTTTTAATAAATCAACCCATTTCTTAATCTTTTAACTTCTAAGGATTTCCAAAGTTGTTTATACTTAGAAGTTTAAGCTAAGATTGTTAGCTTTTACAGTTATATAATTTAATTATTTTTTTACTATTTCACTAAACCATATATAGACGGTGTTGTACAAACTTCCAAAGAATGAAACATGGTGTGAGATATCTCTCCTCCTTTTAACGAATTGGATCGTTTTTATGGGATCATTGATGGCCATAATTTCAATTTTCAAGTAAGGGAAATGTAAGTACATCGAATCTATCGGTAGGTAGAGAAAGTGACAAATCCAACCGAACATTAGGGCGAGTGAGGGTTAGAGAATTTTGATACATAAAATAAAAGACATAAAGCAACGCAACCCTTTCCCTTTGCAATCAAGAATAAGGTTAAGTAAGGTGGCCCCTTGCGTGTCAATCGTTAAGCCATCTCTCCAACCTCTCTCCTTCATCCCTTCTGCATTTCTTTGTTTATGCTAAACCACCTATAATCATCAGATTAGATTAATATTATAGATTAGACGTATGCTATAATCTTCATCGTACCAATATTTATTCCTTCATAATTGACTCAAATATAATTTTCATTCCTATAAATATCAAACTTGTTAACTGCACAATAAATATAAGTATATAATATTTTTCTATTTAAATAATTAGTCACTAAAATAATTAAACTTTTTATAGTAAAAAATATAAAATATTATTATAGTATAAGAATTGGTATAGTTCTATTTAAATCTGAAACTATTCATATTATATTATAGTTAATTTTTTCGAACAAGTTAATTAGTTAACTAACAATTTGTTGGTACTAACTTGCTAAATTTGTAAAGTTATTGTGCCAAATAAGTGACTGCTAATGCGTAAAGTAATACAAACATTTGGGAACTACTAGTAGAAAGAAAATACTGAGTAAAAGATTAGAATTTAAAATAGATTACCAATAAAGCCAAAATAAGCTTCAACAATGTGCTGATTTTACTGTTTACCATTGCTTTATTTTTTTATTTTTTATTCATTAGCTCGTGGTGCACACTAATCAAACAAAATTTTAAAAAATAAAAAAATGAAAAAGGGTGGGAAATTAAATTAAGGACCAAGGTTTGTTACTCGTAACAGTTATAATTATATCCATTTATTCGAATCAGATTCCATTCCCTCTCAGCTCCCTTTCTTCTCTGCACAAAACAGCAACAACACCTTCAAATCCAAAACCAAAAGCCTCTCTCTCTTTCTTCTTCTTCTTTTTCCTGTATCTAAACATTATAAATAAGTACCACCTTATTGCTCTTAAATTAATATAAATATAAAAAAGAAAATTCTTAATTAATATTATATTATATTAATATATCTATACCAACGTGAAGCTTGATTCCTTCTTCACTCGGAACAACACGTCACGTTTTTTTGCTTTTTCATTCTTTAATCTTTATTCTCCAATGGCGATTTACCAGAGCGTGGCCGCAACCGCCACCGTTCACGGCGATTCAGCTGCTAACAGCTCTTCCGTGCGGCGGAGACGCGGCGGCGCGCCGTTGGAGAACGTGGAGCTGGATGCTTTCGAAGGTGAGAGTTCGAGTGAAGAGTTGGTGAGAGATTCAAGCTCCGACGACAACAACAACGGTAACGGAGTGGATGATGATGAATCTAAAGGAAAGCGAGAGCAAAACGCCGCCGATGTTTCCGCCGTGAACTTCGATTACCGTCCTTCGTTCCCAGCTCACCGCAGAATCAGGGAGAGTCCACTCAGCTCCGGCAACATTTTCAAACAGGTTCACCGTTTTCTTCTCATTCTCTTGATCCAATTTTCAGTTACCGTAGTTTCTACTTTTGACTTCTTATAATGAAGGTTTGCATGCTAGTGCTCTGCTTTGAATTTGTTTATTTATTGGAGTTTAGAATAAGAGAATGAGGTTTTAGTTTATACTCTTTGAATCTATGAATAGAATGGTGTGGTTAATGAGCATAGTAGCTAGAATATCGATTTAGCTCTTAAAATCTTCCGATATTACGATTTTAAATGAGTTAACTGATTTTGCAAAATTTATACTAAGAAATACAATATTACGATTTAAATCTTAGTACGATTTCACGTATTTAGTTTATTTTTTTCAATTCTAGGTGAAATCTCGATTTTCTCTAGCTTATTAATGAGGAATAGGCGTTGCTGAACCTATTCGTTTTACTAATTATTCAATCAACAGCAGAGTCATGCTGGCCTCTTCAACCTCTGCATCGTGGTGCTTATTGCCGTTAACAGCAGACTTATCATTGAGAATTTGATGAAGGTTTGACTCTATTTGTTTTATTTTTATCTATTTGTTTTCAGAAAAGAAATTATTTTCCTTTATTTGTTAATTTTCTTTATTTTTTATTTAATTTATTTTTTGAATGTTTTGCAGTATGGTTGGTTGATTAAGACTGATTTTTGGTTCAGTTCGACATCTTTGAGTGATTGGCCTCTCTTCATGTGTTGGTAATGAGTGTGATTAGTTCCAAAAGAACCACCAATTTGGTCCAACAATGATTAAACTGCTGACAATTTAGGCTCCTAAAGATATATTCTCTCGGGATATCTTGATAATAAATGCACTGATATATTGGTCCCCAAAAAGATCAAAATTTTGACAAATTGGTCCTTCAAAAACATTAATTTGCTAACAAATCAATCCCTTTAACAGTTTAGCATCTTTTCTTAGTACTAATAAATTCTATTAGCAATAACAAAATTGACTAATGGAAATTTCATTTTCAGACTAATTTGTTAGCGATTTCATCCTTCTAGGATCAAATTAGTGGTTCTCCCATTGAAATACCTTGAGTTTAAATTATTATCTTTGGCATCATTTCGTAATTCTTATAATGTAATTTGACAACAAGTGATTATGTTTGTCTTGCAGTCTTACTCTTTTACTATTCCCTGTTGCTTCCTTCATAGTAGAAAAGTTGGCACAGCATAAGTATATTCCTGAACCAGTAAGTTATCCAGCCATTTGACATTTGAAGTTTTATGAGATTGATTGGCAAATGTTTTGTTGCTGCGTGAAATCCTTCTGCCTTGTACAACTCATGATGAGTTTTGGGATGTGGTAAATTATTGCCTGAATAACTGGGGCAATTTTGACATAATATTTCAGGTTGTTGTGATACTTCATATAATCATCACATCAACTTCAATTCTGTATCCGATTTTCGTAATTCTCAGGTCAGTGTTGTTCTTTATGTCTTTTTCAAAGTTGACTACGGAACTTGGCTACTTTAAATTTTTATTTATTTTTTGGGGCCGGCGGGATTTGGGATTGACAAATGCTAAATATTATGAGAGATTTCCTAAGACGACACATGAAATTATAAAAAGATGCATGTTAAATTTGTGTTTTCTCTCGTTTCTTAAATCTTGGACTTCTGCCCAAATGCCTATATCCATTGATATTGATCTGGAAAATAAAACCCCAACCAATCAGGTCTGCCTTTGTGGTCATGCACTCCATGTGTCCAGTATGGATTAATAGCTAATTATAGAATTTGAGTTTAAGTTGGTAATGGGATAATAATTAATAACCTTGGTTATTATCTTGCACAAGAATTTTAAACGCATTCTTCTATTGTTTATGGAAAGATTCAAAGCCCCTGCTTGCAACTTAGTTTATATCTGGTTTCCATGATGCTGGAATTGAATTATCTTGCAATTTATTTTTTGCAGATCTGATTCCGCTTTCCTATCAGGTGTCACATTAATGCTATTTTCTTGTATTGTGTGGTTAAAGTTGGTGTCTTATGCACATACGAGCTATGACTTGAGAGCACTTGCCAAATCAAATGAGAAGGTAGCTTTTTAGTTTCACGTGTAAGATTGTAAATGCTGTATGCGGTGAATATTTTTTCAGCACGGAAATGCTGCTTGACAAAATTGCAGCCTATTGATCACAAACTATATTAAAACTTAATTATCTGCCAATGTGCAATTTTCTCTCAACTTACTTTTAATTATGTCCATTCTTTTTCCTCTTGATTCCTTTCCTTATTTCTGTGTGATTATCTCTCCTGATGTGTGAATGTATGGTAAATCTATTTCACCCCAGCTTATCATGTTCCCTGTATTAATTATAGGTAGAAGGACTACCCAGTACGCTCAGTATGGACTATCCTTATGATGTAAGCATAAGGAGATTGGCATACTTCATGGTTGCTCCTACATTATGTTACCAGGTGACAGCACTTTCAAGTGAATCCATGTATTACTTTTTGCAATTTTGGTATATTATTTTCTATTTGCATGGCCTTTCCTGATGAACATTTTAGAGCATCAATATTGCTTAGCAAAATATATGGCAAAAATCCCTTAATTCTTTATCTATCTTCTCTTGTATTATCTATGTTGGATTCAGTGTTATCTCCTTGTCCCTGGTTTCCCCTTTCTAGCTTATGGATATTCCGAGTATTATCCTAGGTTGCAGAATTTCTCCTACTTACTACAAGTAATTTTTCTAGTTTCATTTGTTTTTGCAGTTGTCTTGGTAAATGTATCTCTGGGTGGGTTGCATTTGTTATTGTTATTTTAACTCTTATTTTGAGTCGAACTTTCCTCCACTGTCTATTCTACAAAATGTTATACACCTTTTTGATTCCTGTGGTATGACATGTTATAGCCAAGCTATCCTCGCACACCATATATTCGAAAGGGTTGGGTGTTTCGTCAACTTGTCAAGCTGATAATATTTACAGGATTAATGGGATTTATAATAGAACAGGTAAGCAATGCCTATATTCTTTTCTTAATTCTTATTTTCCGTAATTCTTAAGGTTTTCTGACCATCTTTATATGATGTAACTTTGCAGTATATTAATCCAATTGTACAGAACTCACAGCATCCTTTGAAGGGAAACCTTTTGTATGCGATTGAGAGAGTCTTGAAGCTTTCGGTTCCAAATTTATATGTGTGGCTCTGCATGTTCTACTGCTTTTTTCACCTTTGGTGTGTATTTAATCTCTATTTGGCTTATCCATTGTACATATTTCCTTGTGTGTTTAGTTGTAAATTGAAGAATTGTAGATTTAGTCACCTGTGCTTAGCAATTAGCATTGACTTCTGTACTGGGCAAGTTTTTGATATAAAATACTCTTGATCTTTTCACACAGAATCTTTGCAATGTAGGTTAAATATACTTGCAGAGCTTCTGCGATTTGGTGATCGTGAATTTTACAAGGATTGGTGGAATGCAAAAACTGTTGATGAGGTAATTTCTTCGTCTTGGCACTCTCTTAGGTTGTTTATTTACAATTTTTTGTGAAGTATTTTTTCACATATTTTGCCTTTGTTTAATGTTGTCGTGATGCTGCTTCTGTTGTGGCCATCATCAGTATTGGAGGTTGTGGAATATGGTATGTCTTTTCCAGACTTAATTTTGAAGAACAAGTATTTTTTTTCTTCCTGTGAAATGATTTACTGGTCTCATGTAGTGATGAAATTCTTTGTGAACATATATTTGATATAGTTATTCTACCCGGTTGTAATCATGGTTTACCACTCTTTAAACTAGAAAAATGGTTCTAAAACCATATATAGAACTTTGAAGGTTTTATTTGTTATTCTCAAGTGTGTTTTTAATCCATTACTCTACTCTTTGATATTGCAGCCTGTTCATAAATGGATGATTCGCCATCTATATTTTCCATTAATAAGACATGGTGTACCCAAGGTAACCAACCATTCACCTGTTTTACTATATCGACCTTGAACTTGTGTAGTCTAAGCAAAGCATACTTTATAAGTTGAAAATTTGTCTTTATAAGTTATGACATTGTCAGTCTATCTGTCTATGTTAACTATCACTGGTTGCCTTTAAAAGGATCATTTAATGCTGTTGGAATTGAATAAAGTCCTTAGTGTTATCCTAGTGAATAAATAATGTAAAATTTTACTGTCTTTGATTTGTTATTCTCTAACTTCTATTTCTAATTATATTTATATATGTATTTATGATTGTGATATTTACAGAGTGTTGCTCTTTTAATAGCCTTCCTGGTTTCTGCTTTGTTCCACGAGGTGTGTAATTTAGTTCTCTTTCTCTATATCCGCTCCCCTACATTTGACTAAATTGCCTTTGTGGGCTTGTATCTTATTCTCTGGTTTCTACTAGTGCTACAATATACTCTTACACAGTAACTATCACTTTGAAATTTTGGGTAATATATCCAAATACATTGATTTAAGAATGCATCAATTCTTCAAAGCGATCATTATTGTGCAACTGATTAAAATTTTTTACACTACAATTTCACCAAATTCATTCAATCATGTTTTTGTAATACGAATAACATTGTCAATGTCATCAACAAAGGCAACTGGAATTTGCAATCTTTCCTCATGATTTGTCTTTCATCCAAGTGCAGCTGTGCATTGCCGTTCCATGCCATATATTCAAGCTTTGGGCTTTTATTGGAATTATGATGCAGGTAAAGTTATATCGCCGTTACATATGTTTTCCCTATGTTTTTTTCCTGGTAAAACTAACATAAAGTTTCCATGGAAACCGAACTCATATGTAGAGTACAAAGAAAATGTTCTGCTGAGCATTGAATCGGTATGATATCATATTTTTGGCTCACTTTTCATGAAAATGAATTTTTCTCCCCAGGTTCCTTTGGTCCTGATCACTAATTATCTGCAAAATAAATTCAGAAGCTCAATGGTATGTGTGCTGTTTAGGTTATGGAAATAGCATTACGTATCTTCCTTATATTCAACTTATTGAATCTTTTCTTAACATTAACACTGTGATTTTCTTCACTGCAGGTTGGTAACATGATTTTTTGGTTCATATTCTGTATTCTTGGTCAACCTATGTGCGTACTACTATACTACCATGACTTGATGAGTAGGAAGGGCAAAACTGAATAAGCTTAAGCAAGCAATTACATCATCATTAACTCTGCATGTGGGTGGTTTATTCACATATTGGAGAGATATGCTGCTCAATATTGGTTTCTGAGGCTGTGAATTTCAATTTCTACACCCAGAAGGCTATAGTCACCTACATATATCTATGTACTTAGTCTCTCAATACGCAAATCTTGTGGCAATTGTAACCAATATGCAAACAATTTTGAAAGCAATGCACAGGCAATGGTTCTACTGCCCAGTAACCCTGTAATAATAGGTTTCTGTTTATTAGTAGAGGAAATGGAATAGTTGTAAATGGTTTGGTTCAATCGAAATCCCACTTTTTTCTGTTTTTCTGAGTACTAAACATATTTAATACATTGAACACATTAATAATTTGATTTTTCGGACATCCTAGCATAACAATAAAAATAAAAAACTGAATTGTTTATTACTTTAATACGCTTCTCAAGTTGAAAATAAAAGGGATACCAAATCTCCTGGCATAGCACATGATCCAACTCCAATTAGATAATGCCGTGCTTCTCACGTGTTACATATTACGTGACGCATTTTCATTAGTCCCTCATTCCACGCTCATCAATTAAACCCCTTTTCTCATTTGGATTTTACTGATTACTAAGAGTTTAGAAATTAAAATCTATTAGGAAAATAAAATTCATTAAAAAAATAAAAAATGTCAAATCTCTAACTATTTTCATTAGAAAAATACTCGTAAGAATACTTTTCCTTTTCTATTATGTTAGGTCATGTTTAATTATTTTATTATGGTAGTTATAATTATTTTTGTGTGTATTAATACTCACAAAAATAGATAATTTTTAGTGTACATGCATTCCACCGACGCAGCGACAAAAACCATTGTAGTCAGCGCCACCTCGTAGACAGTCGTATTTTTCGATTAAATTAATTTTTTTAAAAAAAAGAGAAAAATGAAATTAAAAAAAAAAAAAGAGAAGAAAAGAAAAATCGTTCGGTGAAAAACATGTCCTAAAGAAACCAAAGCATAGGTTGCTGTTCTCTGCAGAACAGAACCCACAACCCCATTTGCAAAAAGATTGAATCTTTTCACAGAAAGCGAAGTGGGTGTGTTCCCAAAACAAAAGCTTCTTTGCTCTCTCATCTTCACCCATGGAAGATTTCAGATCCAAGTCGCACGGCGATGGAAGGATGCAGATTGAACCATATACTGGACCCACCGGAAACGGAACGACCGTAACCTCCGGTGGTGTCCAGGGCATGCAAGATCTCCGGTGCTACAGCGCCTCCTATGCCTCATCGGTGCACCCAACTCAAATCCACGTGGCAAACGAGCCAAAGTTCAAGAAGGGCAAGTCCACAAATGGGTCAACCTCAAAAAGCTGGAGTTTCAGTGATCCAGAGTTGCAGAGGAAGAAGAGGGTAGCAAGTTACAAGGTTTATGCTGTTGAAGGGAAGCTCAAAGGGTCTCTGAGGAAGAGCTTCAAGTGGCTCAAGGACAGGTGCAACAGAGTTGTGTATGGATGGTAGCTACTTTTTTTTGGATCTTCTTTGAAATTGAGACCTTTAATTAAAGTGAGCATCTTTCAGCTCAGTACCTTTTATATATATCTATAAATATATATATGAATATGATAATTGATGAATAATTTATTTGTTTTTGTTTATTTACTCGTTATTAATTACTGTTAGTGTTTATTTCCCATGGGTGGAAGAAGTACATGCCCCTAAGGAATTTAATATGGGAGAGAAATTGTGATTCTGTTTTTTGATTTTGTTTTTCTGTAAAGAGTGTAACCATCTTGTTTTGCTTAAGAACATCACTACTATGTATTCCTTTTGCTAACTGTGTTGGTGATTGTGAAGGTTTTGGAATTTGGAGTACCCTCAAGACTGACAATTGGTGTTGGTTGGTTAATTGTTTATATTTGGGAAAAAAAATTAGTGTATGGCAGGTTGAAACTTGAAATTTATTAATGATAATTGGTGTGCATGTGTATGATGTTGCTAAGTCCAATGAAAACTAAAATTGATGTGACTCTGGAGAATTCCCAGTTAAGTAGTCCTTCTTCCAAAAATTCATGAAGAATTGACAGCCTTTCTTGATGTTAGCTGAGGTCCACAGATAATCGTCTTACTTTTTTCTGCATGGTAAATTGGTAATGATGTGAATCCGGAAAAGGACAGTATGACTCTACTTTCAGGAGTAACATTTTCTGAAGACTTATTCTCCAAGTCTTCAATAAAGGAAAGGAAAGGAAGTTACAAATTCAGTCACTGTGGATATGCACATTAGCCACTGGATTTTGTTATGGTAGCAAAAGTCATACAGGGAAATGGCATGACAGAGAGAGCCATGTCCTGATTCATGTCAGTGACATTTCTGCAGCAAATGATTTTGGCTTTCTCATTTTTGACCAACCTAACAGAGAAATACCTTAGTTTTCCCCACGAGCATTTTCTTTTCACTATCAACATAGCACGTTACTCAAAGTTAACCAAACATCTGATTGAACCTTTTGCAATCCGAAAGAGAAATAAGTACTAATTGTACAAATGAAGTCACAGATATTTGCGTTGCAATACATAACACTCAAGATGGGCAGAAAATGCAGTATTTTTTTTGGTGTCTCAAGTTGGCAGAAAATGCAGTATATTCAGAGACAAAGGTTGCTTATTGAAATGACCATTTAATGCCGTTGGAATTGTCATTTAGTTAGATTTATGCATTTATTTTATTTTAAAAGTAGTAGATTTAAAAATTAATTACTCTTAATGATGTAATAAAATTTGATTAGAAGTATGTGTAAAATTCTTTTACGGGTGCATGAAAATTAAATTCTATTTTTTATATGTCATTTTCTGACTTCTATTTCTAAATATATTTATATATTTAATTATGATAGCCTTCCTCATTTCTGCTTTGCTCCAAGACGTGTGTAGTTTAGTTCTCTCTTTCTGTACCTCCGCTCCCCCCTACATTTGACTACATTGCCTGGTTTGAATCAAAAAATAGGAAAAAACTACGGCTTGAATCCAAAAATAGGAAAAAAACTACAGTCATTATCAAATAACAACCAAGAAAATATTATAGAATAAGAATTACCATACATCATAATATTTTTTACTCCGGCACCAAGTACTTTCACACTGTCTCAATGACTACACCTTCTATACTCTCTAAAGTAGAAGAAGAAATTTAAAAGTCATACAATGTGTATTGACTTGGTACAATTAAAACTTTCTACTAAAGCTTCTATTTATAACATAAAGGTCCACCCACACTTTTTACACCAAGCAATGTGAGACTTTCAATACACACTATTGTCAACCAAACCCAACAATCTTCACCTTGATTGAAAATAATGACATTGTCAATACCATACAATCATAGCTATCATACTCCACTATAAAAAAAGGTGTATCCACTTAGAATTAGCCAATTCTAGCAATTTCATCGGCACATGTCGAACAAAGCTTGCTGAGACTTTATGGTGATGCTTCCATGTTGGCTTTCCTTGGAAGTAACTCAACCATCGACATAACTCCACCATCACACAACTTGTATCATCCTCTTCCATGAGAGTGCGGACCTACCATGAGGATCTTTCAGCCAGAGAGACGCTGACTTGGAGCCTTTTGCCGAACTTGCTCCACCAGGACAATATCTCCTTATATGCTCAGATTCTCCGTATCTTGTGTAACCCAGATTGTAGCAATACATCCTTGACTTGAACTTGCCACAAGCCAAAGAACATCCTTCCGTCAAATTTCTCTATATCAAACTTCACGGCGCTTGAAAAAAGGTGCCATTTGTAGCAACACAACAATAACCAAGCTACTACGAAAGAACAATTCTCCAACACTACTGGATAATTCTTTTCTGATGTGGAAGATCAAACAAAACTGCAACCACAAAGCATACTAAGAATTTACATCCACCAAACAATAGCTCTTGATACCACTTGTTGGGCATCACGACCATGCCCCATGGAGAATTAAAATAGAGAAGTAGGAAAGAACAATAACACAATCACAACACAAGAGAATTAACGTGGAAACCCAAAAACAGGAAAAAAATCACAAGGATTACACCATACATCACAATATTTTTTCTACTCCGGCACAATGACTATACCCTCTACACTCTTACAAGAGAAAACTCTAAAGTAGAATAAGAAATTTAAAAGTCATACAATGTGTATTGACTTGGTACAATTAAAACTCTCTACTAAAGCCTCTATTTATAACATAAAGGCCCACCCACACTTCTTACACCAAGCAATGTGGGACTTTCAATACACACTATTTTCAACCAAATCCAGCATAATCTTATTCGCTGGTTTCCACTAGTGCTACAATTTTTGTGCAACTGAGTAAAATTTTTGACACTACAATTTCCACTAAAATTTTTGCCAATGAACCTGGCTAGACATTTATAAAATAATGAAAGAACATTATGGTTACTCAAAACAAAAGCGTTTCCATCATGGGATGTGAAATTTCCCCGTTTTAACGTATTATTTTCTTCGCAATGATGAATTTTATGAGAAATCATTTCAGTGTAAAAGTATTGGTTTATGCAGCATTATTATGCTCCGCATGTCAATTTTAGATCCAAATTTTTTCAAGGTACGAAGTTTATGCCTTATAATGATAGGAAAAAGATTATTCTCCGCATTTTGAGCTCAAAGATGATCTTCATTTTGGATGGATTCGTAATGTGCAGGTAATTGGATATTTTCTTTGTTGGGGTTGATGAAATTGGTGCTTTGTGTTTTGAATTTGGGGTTGCATTTTCTTTTTTCAGGTTCTGATAAGAATTCGACCGAATGCTGCGGAGAAGATTGTGCAAGGACATGGAAGATGCTTGAAGCAGGAAAGTGCACAAACTTTGGCGTGACTTGGTCACCCTGAGACCAGATTCACCTTCGATCATGTAGGGTGTGAGACTTTATCCCAGGTATGGCTTAACTTTGGATCTTATTTTTGTTCCGTTAGTTTATCTAAATACTAATGCAAATCACAATTTTGAAGTGTTTGTTTAAAATAACTTGAAAATTTATGTTACTTTGGTGTTTGGAGTTGGCTTCAGGTTGATGAGTTTTAGTTGAACGTTGACTTTATTCTTGAGTTTGAAATAACAGTTTTGTGAAAGGGGGTATGTTGAAATGGTTTCATTTGAATTGGTGCAGAGTTGCAGGAGTGTCCATGGTGGAGAATTGTTTGTCTGGTTACAACAGTTGTATCTTTGCCTATGGTCAGGTATTAGTGGGGACTTCTTGTATTTTGCAACAAGCTGTTACATATCTATGTGGTTGGTGCTCAAGTGTTTGTCTGAATTTCTGCAGACAGGTAGCGGCAAGACATATACCATGATGGGTGAGATTAAAGAAACAGATGGGAATCTTACCGATGATAGTAGGATAACACCTAGAATATAAGATGAATTACAGTTGCAAATGTTCCTTTTTAGAGATATACAATGAGCAAATAACACATCTTTTCGAGCCTTCCTCAACTAATTTGCAGGTTATCCACAACTTCATGCATACCATCTGTTTTAAATTGTATTCGACACTTTGTGTAACAGCGTTTATAACTCAATTTTCTCTGTAGCTCAGAGAAGATATGAAGAAGGGTGTACATGTAGAAAACCTTACTGAACACAGTGTTGAAACTGCTAATGATGTTCTCTGCCTTTTGTTACAGATGAGGCTTTGCTGTAAAATATGTATGTAATTAGAGCTTACCTTCATATTATATACATGCTGGTGCATGTTATCTTGATTCACATGCTCTTGTTCCCCAACAAAGGGCGCTGCAAGAAGAAAAGATTCCGTGATGCACTTTAGGTTTGCCAGGTTAAATTTAGTAGATCTGGCTGGTTCTGAAAGTTAACTAAGTTAACTACAAGTTTTAGAATTGCAATCTTCCATACATACCTTTGATCTAAAGCTTGATTAATTTGCACATTGTTATAGGCAGAAAAGCTCAGGAGCAGATAGTGAACGTTTGAAAGAAGCTGCAAATATAAACCGATCCTTGTCAACTCTTGGGTAACTGTATCTACATCTACATCCAGCTTATCCCTTTTTTCTTGAAGATATTATTGCGGTTTAAGAGTATCTATAGAATGTGGCGTGATCAAACGATTGGCATTTCTTATAAAATTATAAATTAAAACTATTAATTTTCATTCTTGAATAAGACAGAAATATTGTTATTTTTTATTTGGAGAGCTTTATGTTCAACCTACCTGTATTATTTTGTTCTTCCATACATGCAGAATTCTGAATTGCAATAGAGTGAGCTTGCGGATTAAATACCTGGGCATACCACTGGAGGCTATTCCTATTAGAGTAGAGACTTGGAAGCCGGTGATAAAGAAGGTGGATGATCGTTTGAAAGGCTGGCAGGGTAAGCTCTTATCAAAAGCAGGTAAGTATCTTTAGAATTATGAAAGAGGTTGCCAAGAAAATTGCGTCTCTGCAAGTTAGATTCTTTTGGGGGAAACAAAATGAAGAAAGGGGTATGGCTTGTGTGAAATGGGAGATTGTACAAAGGCCAAAATGCATGGGGGGATTAAGAGGGTGACATAACTTTACAAAATATGACACTTTTATTTAAATGGTGGTGGCGGTATGAAAAGAAAAACTGCCCTCTTTGGAAAAATGTGGTGAATTCTTGCCATGGTATGGGAGGATTCAGCGTACTTAATAAAGAGGTACCTAGTGCTGTGCTTGGAAGAGAGACTGAGATTGAAAGACTGAGGTTGAGAGACTAGGACTGAGAAACTGAGACTAAAATATATTTGTGTATTATATTTGGTTTAAAATGTATAAAATTAAATTGTATGGAGACTAAAAAAAGTGAAATGACTAAATTACCCTTTATTTTTAGAAAAAAAGAAAACATTAACCCTTTCTTCCTCCCATGTCTTGAACTCAATCGAACATTAGCAACCCCAGATTCAATCACAACAAAAATCAATAGAATTTTAACACTTCCTATTTCTTAGATGTGATAATGATACAATAGAGTAAATAGATGTCAGTATGATGGAAAATTAATAGAAGCACCATGAGATACATCAAATCAGAAGACTATAGCTACTGTTAAAAGTTGCGATAGTGGAATAAGAAAAGTAGTGAGTTGTAGATCCAGCAGTAGATGAAAAAATATCACAACTCCATAGGTAGGACTGTCAAACGGGCTAGCCCGTCCCGCCAAAAGTCCATCCCGGCTCGTCTAAGGTGGCGGTCTTGAAATCCCACCCCGCCCCTCCTGCCCGCCTAACCTTTTTTTAAAAAAAAATGAAAAATAATTAAATTTATTTTTAAAAAAATATAATTTTACAAATATTTCAATAATCAATTATATTTAATTAAATATTATAAAGAATTGGTAATTTAACATTATTTTCTTAATATAATTTTATAAAAATTTCACTAATTTATAATATTTTTTACTAATTAATTAATTATTTTTCTAATTTTACAAAAAATAGCGAAAATATTAGGCCTGGCGTACTAGCCCGCACGCCCCGCCGAAGCCCGCCAAAGCCCGTGGACTAAACGGGGCGGGTTAGGCGGGTTTGATTATTATGGCGGTCTTAAAATACTAGTCCGGCCCGCCTTTTTTGGCGAGCTAAGCGGGCCAGCCCGACTGGTTTAGGCCCGTTTGACAGCCCTATCCAGAGGAGACCAATAACTGGGACTTATATCCTTCGGTATACCACGGTGGCTAGCCCTTCTTCCGACGTCGAGGACATCTTCCGGCTATCCTTTGAGTGCCGACGATCTCGTCCTCTCAGAAGCAGCGCCAACACCCTCCTATCAGAAACAGCACCGACGACGACTTCTTCAACACTACTTTGCGGCGCCATTGACGTCCTCCCCACCACCTTGTACCGCCGTTGGTTTTGCCTAACCTACTCTCTAGAGAAAGCACGATGCTTCTGTCAAAGGGAAAAAGGAACAAATTTGAGCCCTAATTTCAGTTTACAGTGGGGCAAGGTTGTGTTTAATTATTGTTAATAAATTATACGAGGTATTTGAGGAAACAAATGTTACTAAAGTTTCGGTTTGTTGATGGGTGTTTCTGGTGTTGAGATGCATGTGAAAGTTCACGGTTTGTTGGCCTGATTATGTGCGCTATCTTCTCTTTTGAGCTTGGGTGTTGTTTCGGTGTTTTAGTGTTGTTTGAATCCTTTTGTATGTTTTCTGATTTAGAGTCTATGTTTCTATGTTTGTTTTATTTTTTTATATGGTGTTTTTCGTATATGCATATTGATGTACGCAGTATGTACTCTAAAAGTCTAATCTCTTTCTTGAGGTAGAGAAATTGAACTATCAAAAAAAACTTTAAACAGTATGCACTCAGTATGTACTCTAATTTCTGTGAATTGTATAATTTTGTTTTGCCTTCTATACTTTTCTTTGTTTTGTTCTGTTTCTCTAATTGTCTATCATTTTTCTCTTTTTTTGGTATGTGTGTTTTGTTGATTATAAAAACTGCACCCCAAAAATTGGGCCACACGTTTTCAATTACCTCAACCAATTTTTCTGAGTGCTTGTACATCAGAACACGCTCTGGTATTTGATTCATATCATCGATAATTTGAGACTATAAGAAAAAAATTATAAAAAAATGTTATTAGTTTATTAATAAAATCATATAATTAATATATTAAAAATTATCGAAATCTCATAGTGAGCCATGCAGTTTCTTACAAATCAGTATTTGAATCCTTGTGTGTGTTTTTTATTTAGAGTTTATTTTCTATGTTTGTTTTATTTTTTTATTTGGTGTTTTTTGTATACATATATTGATATACTCAGTATGTACTCTAAAGTCTAATCTCTTCCTTGAAGTAGAGAAATTGAACTATAAAGAAAAAGCTTGGCTGCATAAATTGAGCCTATAAAGCTGTATTATCACTTATCATAAACCACTGACGTCGTATTCTTCCATGAGATACCCTTGGAATGTCATATAGGTCGGATAATGCTTTTATAAACTATGTAATATATATTTTTATTTGGCTCTACTCAAAGTAATTTATCCTAAATAAACTATTTTATCATCCCATTGAAAAGTATAAAGTCCTCTCAATATCCCATTGAAGAATGATAAAAAATTAATTCTTCTGTTGAATCGTTAGGGACTTTGAGAAGTTTAATAACTTTTTCCGCTCTTTTTTAATGTTGCCATAGTAATTATAATACTTTGGAGCTATGTATATTGACAAATATTAGGATCACATGTGTTACAGAGAGTCAAAGTCTCTGATTGACATGACATTGAAGCCAGGTTAACGATAACGAGAGTGAATAACATAATAGTGGGGTTGAAATTGGAAATTAACATGAGAAAAGTGAATGCTAGCTAGCTAGGTTTTTTTGTTGACAGCTAGCTAGGTTGTACAGGCTATGCACAGTAACATTAAAAAAAGTAAAAATCCAATTATATAAATTGTTAATAATAATAATAATAATAATAATAATAATAATAATTTAACATAGTTTAATCTAATTTAAATTAATATCTATTTATATTTTTAATTTAAAATCATTTTATTCTTGTAATAATTGATTAACATCATTTATCTATTAATTTGTTTAAGTTATAACTATATATAAATTAAATTTTAGTAAATTAATGAACATTTGACATTTACATGCTTGAAAGGATTTGCTAACAAAAATTTAAATCACAGAAAAACTAAGCAAACAAAAACTTCCCAATTTCAATTTTTTTTTAAAAAAATTAAGATAGTTAAAGTGTTGATAAATCAATTTTTTAATCGATCTAAAATTTTACTTGTAACTTTGTTACTTTATATGTTAGAGGTAATTATAGTTATGTTTTTTTAAAAAAAAAATTAAAAATTTAAAAATAAGTTGTTCAAATAACACCAACAAACAATTAATTAAACCATATGATAAATTTATCTTTATAATTTCTTAGAAAAAGATTTGTCTTGTATTTTTTAATTTTAGAATAAAATGTTTTCTAAATTGGACTCTAATATTTTAATTATTCTATTTTAGTAGGCATACGATTATTATTAATTAAATATATATTTTAATATCCATAAAAAACGCAATACAGTTAATACATCAAGCAGTTATCATATTTTTATATGGATGTCGATTTAGTGTTTACTAAAAGAGTACCAAATAATCAAACTAATGAAAAATTTTAAATAGAATAAATATTGTCACATTATTATTCAACTTGAAATGAACAATTAATTAACAATTCATAGAAAGGGTGATGTAGATATTAATTTTTCAACTTGCTAATTACACTAAATATTATTATTGCTAGAAAAGTAAAATAAAAAAAATTGTGAGACAAAGGATACAAATATTTCTTTCCAATCACACTAAATGTTTTATTTCTTTAAAAAAATAAAGGCTTTATGAAAAATCTAAAGTTGAAATTTTATTAAGAAAAGTATTCTTGACATGTTTCGTATTCAACTTTTTAATGTAATTTTAATATAATTATAAAAAAATCAAATTACACTCTAAGAAATTCGCTTGTTATCATTGAATTTTCCGTCGGATTCAATCTCATGATATTTTTTTGGAATTTTTGTTTAACATAATGAGATGCGTTTCAACGAGGCTGTTTATGTCGAAAGTTCTAGTAATAATAATATTTAGTGTGATTAGCAGGTTGAAAAATCAATATCTATATCACCCTTTATGTGAATTATTAATTAATTGTTCATTTCAAGTTGAATAATGTGACAATATTTATTCTATTTAAAATTTTTCAATTTGGTTATGTAGATACTCTTTTAGTGAACACTAAACTGACATTCATATAAAAATACGATAACTGCTTGATGTATTAACCGTATTCTGCTTTTTTGTGGGTATTAAAATATATATTTAATTAATAATAATCGTTTTTTTTATACAGGTATAAATGTGATGTCTACTAAAAAAAGTATAAAAATAATACTATTCAAAATATTTTAGGACTAAAATAGAATAATTAAAATATTAGGGTCCAATTTAAAAAATACTTTACTCTAAAATTAAAAAATACAAGATAAATCTCTTTTTAAAAAATTACGAAGATAAATTTATCATATGTTTTAATTAATTGCTTGTTGGCGTTATTTGAACAACTTATTTTTAATTTTTTAATTGTATTTTTTTTTAAAAAAAATAACTATAACTAGCTCTAACCATAAAATAAGAAAGTTACAAGAGTAAAATTTTAGATCGATTAAAAAATTGACTTCTCATCACTTTATCTATCTTAATTTTTTTAAAAAAATAGAAATGGGAAAGTTTTTGTTTATTTAGTTTTTTTTAAAAGAAAAGTAAGTAATTAAAATTTTTGTTAGCAAAACCTTTCGAGCATGTAAATATCAAATGTTCATTCATTTACTACAATTTAATTTATATATAGTTATAACTTAAACAAATTAATAGATAAATGATATTAATCACTTATTACAAGAGTAAAATATTTTTAAATTAAAAATATAAATAAATATCAATTTAGATTAGATTAAACTATGTTAAATTATTATTATTGTTATTATTATTATTATTATTATTAGGAGATATTATTATTATTATCATCATCATCGTTATTAACAATTTATATTATTGAATTTTTACCTTTTTTTTAAATATTACTGTGCATAGCCTGTACAACCTAACTAGCTAGCATTCACTTTTTTTTATGGTGTTAATTTCCAATTTTAACCTCACTGTTATGTTATTCACTCTCACTATCGCTAACGGGACTTCAATGTCATGACAATCATAGACTTAGTCTCCATATGACATATGTCATTCTATTATTTGTAAGTCAAAACTTTCTCACCTTTAGTCACCATAATTCTAGCCACTATAGAAGCTCCCTTATAAAAAATCATATATCTTATATTGGCAAATAGAACATGCATTAGAAGGGATCAATTGTAATATAGCTTACTTCAATTGAGGTAGAAACTTTTTTTTCACTGATTTTCTCATACTTCTGTTTCTTTGTTCCAGCTTTAAGTCCCTGCCAAGGAATACTATGAAAGAAAGTATGTGAGACAATGCATTTAGTATCCAAACACTAGGTGTGAGAGAGAAAACAGTAATTACTAATTACCTTCCTCTCAGGAAGTACATCAAAACATAACCAAGAGACTCTAAATCATATCTGCGACTTTGCTCTAACATCAATCACAAGATAAATATAGGCAGCAAGTACCAGTTAGATAACAAAATCTTCCATTCATAATAAAAAATATCATAATCAATATAT
>JASCZI010242267.1:17711-29008 GCA_036250425.1 Stylosanthes scabra | reverse complement strand
CTGCCCTGCTTTTCAAATCAGTAATTACAGCATCAACTGCCTTATTTATTCCATTACGCAAATCCATGACATTTACACCAGCCGCAATTGATTTGCAACCTTCTGTCAGTATTGCCTGAGTTAACACAGTCGCGCAAGTTGTACCTGGAACCACAGAAGAAACATGGACCTGTTAGATAAATAGAGATCCAAGTTACTAACAACATGAAAAAAGTAACAAGTAAATAGTATACAGAGATTATTTTCAAACACCTTATAATTTTAGTTTAGATCCATGATACACAAAGATTCGATAATTCTTATTTCTGATTGCAAAATCACTTCGGCCAGAATTCATACTAAAGCAATATTATCAAAGAAACACAAATTATTAATGAAAAAGTAAAATCACCATCTCCAGCAGCAGTGTTGGTAGCCTTGGCAACCTGCTTAACAAGATCAGCACCAATGTTCTTAGCCTTATCCTGAAATTTGATACTCTTAGCAACTGTGACACCATCCTTAGTGATCCTCGGGTTCCCATAACTTTTCTCAATAATCACATTGCGACCCTAATTCAACCAACAAATCACCACAAAAATTAAAAAACAAAAAAACAAATAAATAAAGTAAATTTACACAATAATTATGTCAATTTCATCATCGAATCCCAAACAGAACACCTAATTGGATAAATAATTTGAAGAATACCTTAGGTCCCATGGTAACTTTAACAGCATCAGCAACCTCAGTGACACCCTGAAGAATTGCAGCACGAGCTCCAACGCCAAAGTTGATGTCTTTGCTCGCATAGCTTCTACTTGAAATAACCCTGCAGCGTATCTGTTCCAATAACACAAATTAAAATGAAGATCGCAATTCGAAGAAGTGGAAAAGGAGAGTTTAGTTGTTCATACAATGTTCTTTGAATTTGAGGAAGTGATGGAGGAGGCTAGCTTGGAAGCTAATCGATACATGGAAACAAAAATTGAGAATCACAAATTAAAGAATGAATGAATGATTGAAACTCAGAAATGATGGAGACAGCTGAGAGTAGTAGGGCTTTACAGTTTACACACAGGGTTTAAGCTTCACTGTTTTTTATTTATTTATTTATTTTTTCCTTTCATTATTATTATTATTATTGTTATTATTATTATTATTGTTGTTGTTGTTGTTGTTAATTTTCGTGTCGGATTCTCGAATGATCTTTCGGCTCCCTTTTTTTTGGGGTTTTGTTGTTTTTGGTCATGCCCTTGTTTTGAGTTGTAAATTGTTTTTTTTACGTCATTACTATCCTTTGTTTTTGGTAATAAGTTAATTAAATAAACGGAAAGCCCAAACCTTTATTGTTCAGATCCATTAGTCTAAACCAGGTTTCAGCCTGATGAGAAATGAGTAACGACTTTTGTAAAAAAAAGAAAGGAAAAAAAAGTTTTTATAGGATCTTTCTAGTGAACAAACCAATCTATGCAGCCAGAGTGTCGAGGGTTTTAGTCCTTGCGAAGGAATTTAGAACCCACTTGCAAAAAAGCTCGGCAGTTGGATACCTCATTACCTTGGGTGCGTGAGTGTCGAGAGTGTGTATTTATAATGTTAGTTTAAGTTTGGAGGTTGTTTTCTAATCCACCAAACCAAAAAAAAAAAAAATCCATAAGCTGTCCATTTCGACAAAACAAGTAATAAATAAATGTAACCATTTATAAATAAATAACTGTAAAAAGCCCCTTTCGCTTTTTTTTTTAAAAAAAAATACAAAAATTATCCAAAAAAAAATTAGGACACTGACTACCCTAAAAAAATTTTTTTTTCTATTCATGAAAAATGAATTTTGTATGACAAAATATTTAAACGTTATTAATGAGACATTGATTTTAAATAATTTTGGGTGATATTTTGAATAGTTTTATTATACAAAATCATCTTTTTTGAGTAAAAAGCCCTTATTATAAGTAGTTTTGGTTTTTTTCTTTTTTGTGTTAAACCTCTTATAAGTAAGTATTAAAATTTTCAAGTTGCCATTATATATTTGCTCGCGACTTTTAAAACTTAAGATAATAATAATTTAAAAAAAAAAAAAAAGGAGAATACGCGTTGATTAACAGAACGCCAAAACCAGGGGGATCATCTATGATGGTTGACCAAGAGAGATGCAGCTTCCTAACTTCAACTTAGAATAGAGTAATGCTTAGTAATCAATGTTAGGGCGACGAATAGAGAACTAATGAGTATAATTAAAAAAATAATATGTGATAAAAAAAAGAAAAACTATTTTGGCTTCTTATTATTTTTTAATATTGACTACCAAGACTTTTTCAATTTAAAATAAATAATATTTATAATTATATATTTATAATATTTAATGTTATACATTTAATTTACTAGCAATTCATAAATTAAAAGAAAAAATTTTAATAGCCATAGATAGCTATGATCTTATTGTTTTGACTTTTATTTCAATTTATAAATTATTATTAAATTAAATGCAAAATACTAAATATTAAAAATATATAATTACAGATGTTATTTATATTAAATTATATATGCTAGGTTAATTATAGTGATAACTTTGATTTATGATTATCTATCATTACTCAATTGAAATAAAAGTTAAAAAAAAAAATCATGATTACTCATAATTAAAAACTTATGGCTACTGTACAGAATGTACTTTCAAGGGTTTGGGACTTCTGGTGTAACCGGTCGTACCAAGACAGAAGGCTGGAGATTTATATGAGAGGTAGGTAGCGCACCAAGGAGGAGTTGCCAAATAAGGATTTGGGAGCCTCCTTAGATGCCGCAATTGGGTAGGGTTTAGAAGACGTACCTGGGGGAGAGTTGATCTCCCCTTTATATACCCGCGGTAATCCCTAATATTTAGGGAGTGAATTCGTACGAGATCGGTTCAGATATGATCTTATCTCGTGTGGATTTGATAATTAAGGCTTTGGGCCATTTTTAGATCCGGAGGGGATTGGGCCATGTTGATGGCTCCGGGCCGACGTTAGGAAGGCCGATAGTGGATTTGGGCTATGTGGGCCCAATATCCAGAACAGCCCCGAACTTGGAAGAACGGAGTGTTCCGATCTTTCGAGTTGCCGAATTGCCCCGAGTCGAGGCGTGCGGGCCGACTTAAAGGGTTATTTTCGTCGTTTAGGCGAAGAGGTCGCTTTGTCGTCTTCTGGTGGTAGAAGCTCCTTTGGACCTTTGTGTGTCGCTTCTTGCCCCGAGTTGGGGGGTTCATAAGATTTTGTATTTCCGTATAGAGGAAAAGACCTCTTCAAGGTCGGTGAGTAAATCAGCTGGTGCTTGGGTTTTTACCAACATATGGTCTATGTACATCTCGTCCTTCCTTCCGATTAGATCTTGGGATATTTTGGTGACTAGGCGCTGGTAGGTCGCTCCAGCGTTCTCGAGGCCAAATGGCATGGTCGTATAGCAATGAGCGTCGTCAAGGATAACGAATACCGTTTTCTCTTCGTCTGGTTTATGCATTTGGATTTGACTATATACCGAGTACGCATCCATAAAAGGTAGGTATCGGTAGCCGGAAGAGGCATCTGACAAACCGTCAATGTTGGGAAGGGGGAAAGCTTCCTTAGGGCATGCTTTATTGAGGTCAGAGTAATCCACACACATCTTCCACTTCCCGTTAGCCTTTTTTACGTGGATGACCTTGGCCAGCGAAGCATAATAGGGAAGATCCTTAATGAGTCCTGCTTCTAAGAGCGCCTTGGTTTGTATCTTCACCTCTTGGGCCCTTTCGTCGGACATCCGTCTCTTTTTGCTAAGTCGTCGGTCGATGATTCGGATTGACGGCTAAGGAGTGAGACATGACCGATGGATCTATGCTTAGCATGTCAGCTTCCGTCAAAGCAAATAGGTCTTCTTTCTTTTTTAAGAATTGGGAAAGTTTTGAGTTCGTAAGGTAGGTTCCGATTTAGAAAGATGTGTCTTTCTAAGGAATCTCTGATTTGAACCTTTTCTAAGTCCTCCTCCATCTTGGGTCGGGGTTGCTCTACGACTATGGCGTCCAGGTCAGCAAAGAAGATTTCCGTTGCTTCTCGAGACTTCTTCCGTGAGGCTCAGTTGCTGTTACTGCAGATTTTGGCTGTCTCACAATCCTCGAAAGTTCCCATGTCTGTCTCATACTTCATTACCAAAAAATTCGTGTATATAACCTCGGAAAAGGTCCTTGATAGTCTTTCTATCAAGAAAGACGTTGAGTCCTATAGAACGACGAACTCAGCCGTAGTCATTTTTCGGGCATTTCCCTTTCCGATGGTTATGGGAAGCTCAATACTTCCGTCCGGCTTGATGAAGTGATCGCCTAATTCCATGACACTGGGTCGGTGGGTTTTCAGGTCGCCGTCTTTGAAGCCTAAAGCATCAAAGGTGTTCCTAAACATAATGTTAGAATTTGCTACTAGGATCCTCCGAATTAAGGCCGGATCCGAGCTTTGCTGAGATTACCGTGGGTGCGTCGGCATCTGCTAGGCCGTATTTGCAATCCTCTTTTCCGAGACTTAGATTTAGATTCTTCTTCAGAATTTTGAGATCCTTCTTCATGATACATGAATTCCTTGGCAATAACCTGTATCTCCTTCCTTGACCACATCAGCTTGGTCGTTAGTTGCTTCCTAAAGTCATCGTTGGTGAGACCGTTTGTGAGGCATAAGCTTGCCACAGAGTTTGTAAGACCGTCAATGGTCTTATATTTCTCGTTGAATTGTTCAACATATTTTCTCGTTGACTTGGTAGGTCACTGAATGACGGCCAGGAAATTGATGGAGTACTTTGTGTTATCGATATTGGTGGTAGATTCGATCAGAGATAAGTCTCTTACCTCGACGAAGGTCGAGATGGATCTTGTTGAAAGCATAAACCATTTGCTAGCCAATCCCGTGAGGGTAATGGGGAATGCCCGACATTTAACTTTATCAATCGCTCTGTCGCATACCATTTGATACTCAAAGCCCCTGAGGTGTTCATGTGGATCGGTGGATCCGTCATACTCCATATCCAGCTTGACGAAGTGCCTTGGTAATTGGACTCGGAGTATCTGGTTTGGGAAAGGCATATGGCCGTCAACGGGAGGTGATTCATCCCAGCCTTTCTTTTTATACCGACATGTCGTTTTACGAGCCAAATCTATATCATCCTTCTTTGAAGAAGAGTGCATGTCATCCGAACTACTATGTTGTCATCTCCGCCTAGTCGGAGAACACGATTGAGATCATGAACGATGCTAAGGAGGGGCACGTTCGAGATATGGGAGAGGAGCACGGCTGTGATTTTGAGTGCCGCTCAGAGCTCCGGAGTTCTGCATTCTTTCTCCGTAATTCTTTGACATTATGTTCTATTGACTGCATGTGGTGCCTCAGCTATTGGTTGATTCAGAATTCATTCAAATCGATCCTTTCGAAAGGTTGTTCTTGGTTACAACTATTTCCAACGCCTGTCAATTGTGCTTGGGATCCTTTTGCTCTCCGGAGTGGTAATGGGGGCTGAGGCCTCCCGTTTTGGATAGCTCCCGAGTCCGTCGTCAACCCCGGTGCCATCGTTGGCAGTGGTGTTGAGATCATTCGGTGGGCTGCCATGCTTACACTATTATGAAGTTCGTTGTACTTAGGCTAATTGTAACCGATTGGTGGGAGCGTCGTTGTGCGCAACCAATTCGATATTTGAGGGCGTGGCAAGTTCTGAACGTCGCAGTAGAGATCGAACAGTCAAGGGCCTTAAAGGCTAAGGCTAAGGTAAAGGATAAGTTAGAGTCTGCCATAACCAACTTCAATGTTATGTACAAAGAGAGAGGTTTGCCGAGGTCGAAGAGCTTCGGAAGTCCGTGGCAGAGAAGAGAGAGAGGGAATCGATTGGTGTTCTGTGGAGGAGCCACATGTTTGGCTTTCTGAGGAATAAATGTGTGTTCGACTTTCCGAGGAAGAACCTTGTGATTGGTTTTCCGAGGAAGAGTTGTTTGTTTGGCTTTCCGAAGAAAGATCTTGCATTTGAGTTTCCGTGAAATAGCCGCTTGTTTGGCTTTCCGAGGAAGAGTCATGCATTTGGATTTCCGAGGAAGATCCATTTTGTTTCGCTTTCCGAGGAAGAGCCATTTGTTTAGCTTTCCGAGGAAAGATCTTGCATTTGGATTTCCGAGGAAGATCCGTTTTGTTCGAGGAAGATCCGTTTTGTTTTGCTTTTCAAGGAAGAGTCGTTTGTTTGGCTTTCCGAGGAAAGATCTTGCATTTGGATTTTCGAGGAAGATCCGTTTTGTTTTGCTTTCCGAGGAAGAGCCATTTGTTTAGCTTTCCGAGGAAAGATCTTGCATTTGGATTTCCGAGGAAGATCCGTTTTGTTTGAGGAAGATCCGTTTTGTTTTGCTTTCCGAGGAAGAGCCGTTTGTTTGGCTTTCCGAGGAAAGATCTTGCATTTGGATTTTCGAGGAAGATTCGTTTTGTTTTGCTTTCCGAGGAAGAGCCGTTTGTTTGGCTTTCCGAGGAAAGATCTTGCATTTGGATTTCCGAGGAAGATCCGTTTTGTTTTGCTTTCCGAGGAAGAGCCGTTTGTTTGGCTTTCCGAGGAAAGATCTTGCATTTGGATTTCCGAGGAAGATCCTTTTTGTTTTGCTTTCTGAGGAAGAGCCGATTGTTTGGCTTTCCGAGGAAAGATCTTGCATTTGGATTTCCGAGGAAGATTCGTTTTTTTTTGCTTTCCGAGGAAGAGCCCTGCGTTTGACTTTCCGAGGAAGGACCGTGTATTTGGATTTCCGAGAAAGACCCGTTTTGTTTGGCTTTCCGAAGAAGAGCCATGTGTTTGGCTTTCCGAGGAAGGACCGTTATTTGGCATTTCAAGGAATAGCCATATATTTGGTTTTCCGAGGAATGACCGTGTATTTGGTATTCCGAGGAAGATCCGTGTGTTTTGAATTTTCATTCTACAATATGTATTTCAGAGTTTGATATTCGAGTTATTGAGGGGTTTAAATGGGAGTGATCATATCCCAACAAGCCGATGGTTCTTAATGAACCGGATAAATGAGGAAACATTTTCGAAAGTGCTTCATTGATTCTCAATAAAGGAAGACATTGAAAACATGCATCCGATAACAAAAATAATAGTAATAACCCACAAAAATAATTATATGTTTGGGCAGCCGGGAATGAATGCTTAATTTCATCCTAAGATGATATATAAATTAACAACCGATAGGGCTTATCAATAATAATAGGCGAAGAAATTGTTTTGATTTTAACTGTACCTTTCAATTACTTATTGCTAATACAGGGAGTAAAGAAATCATGAGAAGAATTGTTATTGGAAATTCAACTTTTTATTTCCCTGAATCAATTCTTATATATATCACATGTATGTTCATTAAAAAACTTTTTCCGTGCTTCTGATGAAAGCGTGGATGAATCAGAAGTAATAAGAAACCTTGATATCAATGTATTTAAATATATCATGGTCCTTGATTTTAATTCAATGAGAAGTAGTAAAAAAGGACCATGACAATATGTATGTCCGATCCGTGTGTACTTCTGATGCTATTATTGTAATATGAGATGATATGATTTGTATCATTATTATTTGAAGTAGAAAGTATTGCAGTGCGTTGAATATTTTTCACCGTTTCAAGTGCTAATAATAAGTAATTGATTATTGAATTTTCAATGATTTATAATGAAAATTGAAAGATGGAATTATCAGATATCACCTGAAGCTTGTTTAGATTAAAAGAGGTTTCCGGTGGATTGTTATTTCTGTCGGTTCCTCGTTGAAAGTTGGATTTTTTATGTCCCCATTAAAATACTTGTTCCAAATCTGTCGTCACGAACCGATTGTATAGAGGTGAGTCTCCACAAACGGTGTTATTGTATAGAATGTACCTTCAAAGGTTTAGGACTTCCGGTGTAACCGGTCGTGCCAAGACAAAAGGCTGGAGGTTTATATGAGAGATAGGTAGCGTACCAAGGAGGAGTCGCCAAAATAAGGATTTGGGAGCCTCCTTAGATGTCGCAATTGGGTAGGGTTTAGAAGACGTATCTGGAGAGGGCTGATCTCCCCTTTATATACCCGCGGTAATCCCTATTATTTAGGGAGTGAATCCGTACGAGATCGGTTCAGATATGATCTTATCTCGTGTGGATTTGATAATTAAGGCTTTGGGCCTTTTTTAGATCCGGAGGGGATTGGGCCGTGTTGATGACTCTGGGCCGACGTTAGGAAGGCCGATAGTGGATTTGGGCTATGCAGGCCCAATATCCAGAACAGCTACTAAACTTTTTTTTAGAAAATATTATACGTTAGGAGACAATAAAAATCACTTCGGAATAACTTGAATTTGTTCTATTTATGTTTATTTAACTAATAATGGAAAAATTTTAGATATTATAAATATATTTTTTTTTTGTTGACAAGATATTATAAATATATAATTATGAATATTATATATATAAGATTATGAATATTGAATTAAATACAATAACTTTGTGTTGTTGTTTTCTTTAACATTATTTTTTTAGAATTTGTTTGGCTTTTTTTTTCAAAGACAGTTGTAGCACATTTTATTAATGTAATAAAATGAATACATTAGAAGTAGGATCCAAAGCTAAAAGATAAAAGACTGAAGGGAAATACAAAAAATAAAAACAGCAAAAGAAAAGGGGCGAGTCCAGTCCAGTTCATGGTGGTTGATGAAGATGATATTCTCCTATCTAAGGTTTTTAAAACCGGACCGGTCATCAAACCGCTCAAGCTACTAGTTAATGATTTTAAAAGTTTAACCGGTTCGATCAGTGGCTCAACCAAAATAACCGTTTTATAATAAAATAATATATAAAATAAAATAAATACAAAATATAATTATGTCATGGTATTAAAAATTAAAGTTTTCTTCAAAATTAAATTACTAAATTAGTTAAATGTATTTAAGTAGAATATATAAAGTCAATAATAAGTATATTTATATTTAAATAATTGTTAATTTTTTATTATAATTATTTGTTAATTAGTTTATACTTATTATATTATTATATACATATAATTTTTATTATAATTTTTTATACTTATTATATTATTATATACATAAATGGGACAAAAAAAGTATGCATAAATGAAAGTATATATATTTTTTGTTGACTAAATAAGTAAATGTGAATAAGTGAATACAAATTAAAATTAAGACAATAAATAAGTTATATATAAATATTTATTGAATCAAAATATTATTAAATATCATGTAACCATGAAAAAAATAAAAAAAATAAGTTGTTATTAGTAAAAAATATTTTAGTATTCATATTTTAATTTGTAAATATTTAATAAAAAATTTATATTAATGTGATGAATTAATTTATGAATAAGTGAGTGTATAATAAATTAAGATAAAATAAATAAATATAAACTAATTAAAACTTATAATGAAAATTTTTTATACAAAAATATATAATCATGTATAATTTGGTGAAAAATAAAAAACAATCAAGTTGTGATTAATAAAATATTTTAGTGTTTATGTTTACATTCATAAAAATTATTTTTATGTTAATAATGATGTATAAATATAATTATAATTAATTTATGAATAAGTAAGTGTAAATTAAAAATTGAGGAAATAAATAAATATAATCTAAGCAAGAAAGCATTCTTCTTTATATAAAATAATTTGATTGTAATTAAAAAATCTTTCATAGCTTGGTGGTAAGGGGGTACCTTTTCTCCTTAAAGGAAGAGGGTTCTAAACCCATAAATAGCATTTTGGGCAGAAATTTTGCTTGCAAAATAAAAACCGACCGAATTATGGTTCGATCCGATCTATCGGTTCCTGGCCGGTTCTCCGATTTAACACCAGTTTCCTAATTGGCGGGTGTCATGCATCAACCGGACCATGATGCTGGCCAGTTCATGGTTAAACTGGTTTGACCGGCTGGTCCGGTCCGGTTTTGAAAACAATGCTCCTATTAGAGCTTGCGCCAAGGCAACGGTTTTTCTCTAGTCAGAGGCAACGGTTTTTCAGGAGAACTTTCAGTGCCAGAGACAGCATAGGGAATACGCTTCTTCAACTGATGACGGACATTTTCACTTTCGGCAGGAAACAAAGATCCCAAATCAATTTACAGAGATATTTTTGCTGACACTGAGGGGGAAGATGGACTATGGGAGGATGAAAGAACTGGAATGCCACTTTATAATCGGAAGCAACAGAGTATTTGCCATCTCTTTCAAAAGCCCAGGTAATGTAATCTGATCTGCTATCTACAATATCAGTTTGTAAAATTTCCATAGCTATCTCTGAATTGAAAACAATATTGATTAGAGTCGAATTCCATTGTCTATTCTCTCCTATAAGTTGAGAGACCCAAATGAGATCAGGATGAGAGTGATTAGGTTGGAAAGCTGAGATTGGGCTGAATTTTCTTAACCACGGATCATAAAAAATTCGAATAAGAACTCCGTTACTTACCTTCCAGAGTAGGCCTTTTTCAATCACCTTTCTACCTTCAATTAGACTCCTCCAAGCCCAAGAGGGTTGATAGCCAATAGTAGCATTAGGAAAGTCAGAGCAGTGAAAGTATCTGCCTCTATAAACCTTATTGATTAGAGAGTTGGGTCTTGTGAGAATCTGCCATCCCTGCTTAGCCAGCATCACCAAGTTGAAAGCTTTAAGATCTTTAAAACCCAATCCTTCTTGGTTCTTATCCCTACAAAAAATGTCTCATTTAATCCAATGTAGCTTTCGTTTCCCTTGCTTTTGTGCCCACCAGAAATTCACAATCTTACTATGAATTTTCTCTATAAGAGAATCTGGAAGTTTAAAACAGGACAGGGTATACAATGGGATAGCAGTAGCCACTGCTTTTATCAATACCTCTCGGCCAGAAGCAGAAAGAAGAGAGCACTTCCAAAGTCGTAATTTCTGATCAACCCTATCTTTAATAAAATATATATGTGCTACGTCGTTGGTTTTCTTTTTTTCTTTTTTGGTGAAAATCCGTATTACCATACCAACCATAGGATATATATATATAGAGGGGGAGAGGAGGAATATATTTATATGGGTAATACTATTTGAAAAAGTAATTTTGGTCAATCAAGTGCAATCAAGTGATTTATTTCTATGTTAAATAGAATATTATTTCAGTGTCAAATTGTATAAAAAGTTGTACCTAAATAAAATTCTATTTGACATCAAAATAGTCTTCTATTTTATATAAAAATAAATCACTTGTTCATATATAATTATTATAAATATTTTTTTCACTTACGCTCCTTAAAAAGGCTATCACTGTCTTCTTAAAATCAAAATTTCCATCTTCAAT
>JASCZI010242267.1:3248-17607 GCA_036250425.1 Stylosanthes scabra | reverse complement strand
TAAAATATATATATATATATATATATATATATATATATATATATATATATATATATATATTAATTGCTATATGAATTTATTATTTATCTATTATATAACATTAAATTGAATTTACGCATTTAATGATAAAGCGGTAATATAATACGTTCCTGAAAGTATTTTTTGATTTATTTTTCTCAAATTATTAAGTCAAATCAATTAATAAATTAACATAAATATTATAATAAAATTAATTGATGACATTGATTAAGAAATTAATATTACTCATTAATATCAAATCTTAAAATTTTTAATTTAATAATATTATATTCCAATTAAATCATTAATACCATTTTATATTTTATATTATTAATATTAATATCATTTTAAGGTGATAAAAAAACTACTTATATATTTTTTATTTTCTAGATAGTGTGTGGGAATATAATAATAATAATATAAGAGTAATGCTAGAGAACCAATGTTAGGAGATCAATAGGGAGCCAATAAGTGTAATTAGAGAAATAATGGGTCGTAAAAGAGAGAGAAAAAAAAATAATATTGACTTTTTATTATCTCTCTAATATTGACTTTCAAGACTTTTTATTATAATAATAATAATAATAATAATAATGCATCGTGTATCTACTTAATGTAAAATACATTTAGAGCCGTTAAATGGATCAACTCAATTCATCTAATCCAGATCCGCTCCGTTAAGCATTCTCCATATATTGACCATAACTTTTTATATACTTAATCCCATAGATAGGTAGGGTTGGAAGTGAGTTAAGTTAGCTCATGAGTCAACTCAAGCTTGACTTATTAACGGCTCGATAAGTTAAGCTCGTGAGCTGGTGAGCCGAGTTTGAGCCTAAGTTTAAGCTCGAAAATTAAATGAGCCGAGTTTGAGCTCGTGAGCCAGCTCGAAAACATATATATATTTAGGTGGCTTCTACCATACACTCTCTAAATGAGAGGGTAAATTACCCTCTCTAAAATAACAATTTATAATTGGCTGGTTTAAAATTGTTAATTTTAAGTAGAGTTAATATTTCATAAATTAGTTATTAAAAATCTCTTTTAACAACCCACGTTGACGTGATACAAGGTTGATCCAGGAAGGAAGTCATTCAAACTTTCAGTCATCCATGGCTTCAATTATCTTATCAACAACAGCTATGAAATCCTTCTTCCAAACTAAATAATAGAAAATAAAAGCCTAAATTACATTATTAACCTTTTTTTTATAGTTTATGTTCTCAATTCAAAAGAGATAGAGTACATTGAGTATACAAAGAATGCATAAAATATAAATTTTTATCAACTCTAAACACAAAAAAAAAAAAACTAATGGAGTCAAAATTCACTATCACTCTTTGCCAAAGTGATACAACCAATCTCTCATCAACACTTAAAATCTTCTAATTCAACGAAAGAGTAAATACAATATGGATTAATGTAACTATAAGGCTACATATCATTTGAGTTCAAACTTATCCAAAAAAAAGTAGCAACATAAATTTTAAATAATTATTTTATATTTTGTCGTTCAACAAAAGAGTAAAGAGAAGAATTTTAGTTCAAATTAGTGGGGAAGAAGGTGGGCTCAGTTCAGGATTGAGTTATAGAATTCTATAACGATTAAAATATTAGCTCTGATTAAGATTACATACTTTAAAATAATCAATCGGAGATTTCCATTTCACAGAGGCTAATTTACCCTCTCATTTAAAGAGGGTATAGTAGAATTCACCATATATTTATTTATTTATTAAATTGTTAATACACATAATATTCAAAATATAAAGTACTAATAACTTATTAATTATTATACAAATGTGATGTTTTATATATAAGAAAGTATTTATTATCAATAATTAGTTAGTTGATATTAGCCGAGCGATAAATGAAGCTAACATAATAATTACAAACGAATTAAATTTTTTTATATTATTCGTTAACGTTGACTAATTTTTTATTGATTAATTAACACCATTGTTTATATATGTGTTAGGTTTTTATAATTTATTGACAGAAAATTACATATTATATTCATGTTATTTGAGCTAGCTCGTGAGCTTTCGGCGAGCCAATCTTGAGCTTAACAAATAGACTCGATTGTTAATGAGCTGAGCTGTGAGCCAAGCTCAATTTTCGTGAGCCGAGCTTGGCTTGGCCAAGCTCAAGCTCCCTTCCAGCCCTACCCATAAGTTAAAAGAATTGTTTATTTATTTATTGATTTTAAAAAAAAATTGAACTACAATTATAAATTCCTAAAATAAAAACTTAGAAAAAGGCAATTTTTTAATTCCCATGAAAAAACGATTTTTATAAATCAAATTTTTGGGTCAAGTCGGAGAAAATATATAAAAGAAGTGTTGATTTTTAAAAAATAAATAAGCAAGCATATTTAGCTGGTTAGTCCACGGGATGTTCGGTTTAATCCATTATTTTTCTCGCATTAATTGGATTCAACCGTTTAATCTGCATTTTTAACGTGCCTAAGTTTTGAGAAAACATATGCGCTTTAAGATGATTTGAGCTGACACGACATATTTGATTCATTTTCACGGCCTTAATATAATCTATTTACACATTTTTGCACAACCAATTCATTTATTTTATGATATGAAATTAATTTTATACAAAATATATTTTAAAATCAATTAGTACAATGTGAGTGAGAATAAACGACGACGTGAAACATATATAATGGTAGATATTTTGTTCTATTAAAACTCGCTAAATTTCTATAAACATGAAATTATTCAGAATTATGTTGTTTTATTACATTGTAAATTATTTTTATTGTATATAAATATTTAACGTGTATGTTAGATTATATTTAATTTGTATCACATTAAGTTAAATTGTGTTTAATTGTACTAAATTATATTATTTTTTTAAAAAAATATCTATTGACATCCTCGAATATCTGTCTTTTTCAACCGAGACAATTAAATATAGATCTGTGACGAAAATGAAATAGGAAGGGAGATATTTTCATAACGGGAAAATATAACAGAGGAATACATTACTTAATACGTGTGGGATGACAATTTTGTCCGACCCACACCGACGGATACCTGAAAATATAATCTATGATAGGATGGTTAGTGGAAACCCACTAGTTCCCCACGGGTACAAGGAGGAGTGACCCGCTCCACAAATAACGGCAATTTAGGTACCCTCCATGGAGACCTTACAAATCCACACCACAATAAAATTATATAAAGCCTAATATGTATTTAGAAATCTCAATCATATTTAAAAAAATAAAACAAATTAATTTATTTAAATATGTTGGACTTAAAGTTTGTTATGTTTGTATTAAAATTGTATGTTTTAATATGTTAAATTTTGTTATATTAAATTTTATTATATTATTATTATTGAATTTATGTTTATAAAAGTTTGCTAAATTTTAATATACATGAATATCTACAAGTATCCGCAGTTTCTACGCGATAATTAAATGAGACTTGTGATGAAATAGCTAGGATGGGGACGAGGAGCAATATTATTATAAACAGAGACGGGATCGGAAATGTGAAGCAATATTATGAACGAAATGGAAGACGACTTTCTGTCATCCATATCCATTAATTATTAGGGCAAGTTACCACAATATTTTATTTCTATTCCAATGTTATTAAATTACACCAAAATTAGATAAATGATCAGATTACACCGTTCCGAATATACTATGGAATCTGTGGCAGGGTGTAGGGTTTAGGTGAATCCGTGCCACCCTGCCACAGATTCAGATGTGCTTCAAAAGACTTGCCATGGATTCAGGGTAATGAAAATTCTATATAAATTCGTGGCAGAGTCATTTGGATTCAGAGTGAAGTGAAGTTAGAAAGAGAAAGTGAGAGAGAATAGTTAGAGAGAACTTAGAAAAAAAGGTAGAGAGATGTGTTTGGCTTTTCATCGTGGCAGAAAGCTCGATCGAGGAAATCGCTTCGGATGACAGAGAATTTAGGGTTTAGGGTTCAAGGTTTAAAGGGGACATGTACCGATATGAGCTTACGCCAGATATATGGCTCCAAGTATCCTCCACTGTCGTAACATCATCTTACGAGTACCCCAAGAATCCTCTTGAGCATGATATTTATCTTGGCTTGAGCATGAGATTTATCTTGGCCAAGGGCATATGTAGTTTACACGCTTCTTTCTTTATTTTATTCATGTATTTTATTTCACGCACTACGCTATGTATTTCCTTACTTCAAAACATTATCCGTTGATGTATTTATGTACATATTTATGAATTAATAGAGTTGTTTTATATTTTTCTCAAAGGATCTAAAATCAATGTGCTTGATACAACTTACAAAAAGTTATCTACATTACATTAAAAAAGAAAATATAAATAATTAAGCGAAGCCAAAATTTAATTAAAAAAAGACATCGTACATTACATTTTACTACGTTTTTTATTCACAAACAATAAATGCAAATTAAACAACACTAACGGAATCGTAACTTATTACAATAGACTAAAAAAAGACTTTGTACATTACACTTTCATCGTTAATAAACTCTGAAAGTGTAAATATTGACCTGGTATTAAACCATTCAACTGAGATGGTCATATCTCAGCAATGGTTATTTACTGGAGAATGCTCCGATTTACTTTAACTCGTCTGATGTGTAGGAGGACTATCACCATTAAAAGTATCGTCGGCCACTCCTCTTTAATAATTGCCTAATCCACTCATTCCCAACCGGCTCACTTTGTTTCGTCGCCTCATGTCCCGCACTCCGTCCTCCGCTTCCGCCATCTTAGTTCGTTGCTCATCCTCACCAGGGACCACCACTTGCTATTTATAGGAGTGACTTCACCAAGCTAAATCCATGGCACCCTGCCATGGATCCCTACTAATGGTTTTCAGGATCATCTGAATCCGTGGCAGGATGCCACGGATTCCTTTCATTTTGTTTGACTAACATCTGAGTCCGTGGTAGGGTGGCACGGATTCACCTAAACCCTACACCTTGCCACGAATTTCATAATATATTGAAAACGGTGTAATCTAATTATTTTAATGATTTTAGTGTAATTTGATAATATTGGAGTTGTTTTGGAGTATTGTGGTAATTTGTCCTAATTATTATCATCTTTACTCACAAATTATGTTCTGTTTTAATAATTTTAGAGATAATTTATAATAATACGAAATATTTTTATAATTTTGATTAAATTGAGTTTCCGTACAAGGCATGCATGGGAAAATAAAGTAGTTTTTTTTTTAAAATCCAGCTATTAATAAGTTTTTTTTTATTTGAATATATATTAAAATGCAAAGTAAATATATCTTTGTATTTATAATAAACTTTATGAAAAATATGATTGAACTAGAGTTACTTTTATTTTGATAATCAAAATAAAAATAATTAAAAAATATAGTGGTTAATTACTTTGTAAATTTTAAAAAAATAAAAAATGTGTATAGACATATATACATAAATATACTATTACTAATTTGACAATTGATATATAATATTCATATAACATTTTTTATATGAAGTATGCACATAGACTACAAAATAAGATAATTTCAAGTTGTATTGAGCTAATTTTCTATTATCACTTGAAGATTTTTTTTATTTTTGGATAATCTATATTTTTTCTCTTATTTTTGCTTTATATACTTCAAGTGCCCTGTATTATGCAGATATATATTAAATTAGTTAGTGTCTACTTGTATTAGTTAATGTTTTCTCTCTCTTGTTTGTTAGGACTTAGGAATTTTGTAAGTTTCTGGTACAGGCTGCCTCCGCTTGGGCGCTCTCTCTCTCCCAATATATTTATTTTGAATAATTTCATTTCTATATTAAAATGAGATATTTAAATCAGTCATATAATATGTATTGAAATACAATAAATATATTATTTATTTTATTTTTAATATATATTTTGTATTGTAATATATATTATATACCTGTGGCTAATTTAAGTGACTGATTTTGGTGTACATTTAGCATAATCTATATATTTTTTGTCTAAGAAAATGCTTAAATCCAAAAATTTTTACAGCAGTGCAGGGTAATGTCATATGAGTCATAGTTTTATCTACATATATATAATATGGGAAAAGTATAGGTAAATAATATTATTTTAATTAATAGATTAGCTAATAAAAAATAGAATATCTATAACGAAAGTCATCAAAAAATAAAAAATTTAAAACACAATCATCAATTAATTTTGTATTTTTTTTAAAAAATAGAACATCTGTAATCTAAAGAAATAAAAAATCTAATTTAAATTATTAACTGATATTAATTTAATTTTTATTGATTATCTAACGATATATTATTGGGCGATGTCAAATCAATTTATGAAAAGTCAGCTTTCATAACTTAATTCAATAATACCTTTTATTTTATTTTTTTTGACGGTTTAGGAGCTTTTTCTCATTGTGAAAGAATAATTTGATTTATAATAGATACGGCTATTCACCATATAAAAATATAATATTTTATGAAGAATAAAAAATTAATAATAAAGATTGAATATGAGTCATGCATTTTTAATATTTTATCGATACACATTTTCATCGAGTTATCAACACCTTGAGACTTAAAAGCCAGACCCAAAGTAATGAAAGTATGCATGTGATGGCATCTTCCAATGTTTATTCATCTGCTGCTACTTCTCCACCTTCCACCAAGTACGATGTGTTCATCAGCTTCACCGGTAAGGACACGCGTAACGGTTTGACTAGCCATCTTCATTCCGCTTTATGCAAAAACCAGATCGAAACATTCATAGACTACAGAATTGAGAAAGGCGGACAGATCTGGGAAGAACTCGGGGAAGCCATCAGAGAGTCTATGAATTAATAGTTATCTAGCTTTTTTCGTTGTAATTTATTGATAGTTTTTATTTTTAAATATTTTTATTAACTTAAAAATATAAATTTCAATAAGATAATATAAAACTAATAAAAATTAAAATGAAAATTGTATGTTTTAGTTCAAATTCTAGAAAACAATAAAAATACAAATACAAATCAAACACAAAGCTTTTGACGATGATTTGTTATGCATTTTTTAAAATTTTTTACTAACTCTAATTTATTTGGATATATATACTCTTAGTCTTAGTCCCCTCATTATAAGTATAAAAATTTTCAAGCTGCCATTGTATATTTGCTCGTGAGTTTTAAAACTTAAAGATATTGAAAATTGAATAAGCGTTGATTAACAAAACGCCAAAACCTCATTAAATAAAAGACCAGGGTCTTATTATCATATGATGGTATACCCCTAAAGTCTTCACAATATATCCGTCTTAATATATTTGAAACTTTTTTCTAATTTTATTCATTAAAAAAAATGTGAAAATTAAAATGTAAACGCAAATATTAATATCGATCTAAACATTTAAGTAACCCAAACCACTTGCATGTGCTAGGCGATGTGGTGGACAGTGTGGCATATTATGGTTAATGGGTTCTACTAAAATTTGTATAAGACTTGAAGTGCCCTTACAAAGCTAGTATCAAGTTATCAACACCGTGAGACTTGAGAGAGCCAGACCCAAAGTATGCACATGGCATCTCCTTCCAATGTTTATTCACCTGCTACTTCTCCACCTTGTACCAAGTACGATGTGTTCATCAGCTTCAACGGAAAGGACACGCGTAACGGTTTCACTAGCCATCTTGAGTCCGCTTTATGCAAAAGCCAGATCGAAACATTCATAGACTACAGAATTGAGAAAGGGGGCGAGATCTGGGAAGAACTCGTGGAAGCCATAAGAGAGTCCATGGTGTTTCTGGTCATCTTCTCTGAACACTATGCCCAGTCCAAGTGGTGCTTGCGGGAGCTTGTTGAGATCATGGAATGCAAGAACAAGAAAGAAGACCACCATATCATTCCTGTGTTCTACTGGATTGAACCAAACCATGTTCGGAAGCAGAGGGGGAGCTACTACTCCTTTTTCGCCGATTATGAGAAAAATTTAGACCGTGACCTTGTAAGCCAGTGGAGGAAGGTACTATTTGATGCTGCCAATATCTCAGGCTTTGAATGCAACGCCCGCAGGCAAGTAAATCCCACCATCTTTTTCTTTTTTCATATTTATTTGTATGATTAAATCAGTATCTGCCTATTAGATTCGCATTATTCTACTAATATAGTATGTATATGTATTACTGCAAAAAGTTTAAATTTTTTTAATAGAATAATCAAATATTTGTAGAGAATGTATAATTAGAGGGTAATAATTATGTATGTTTACACCCCCATTCATGCATCAATTTTAACAAAAAAATTTTTTTTTGTTTTTTTATGCGATTCAGATTTTTTTTATTAAGTTTTATTTTTTATGCTATATTTTATTTTTTCCGTACTTAACGCACAAACAAAATAATTATGTAAACACATAAATAAATAAATAAATAAATAAATAAATACATACATACATACAGACATGTGTACACCTAAAATAAAATATCTTTTACCAATATATACAAGCACTTTTGTGATTTTAATAGTATTTTGATTATAAATATCATTATTTATAACATTTATTATAAATGTAAATTAAATTTCATTATTTATAATACTCTACTACTATACATATGAATAAACTAGGTTATATGTCAACAAAAAGTAAATAATAAATTAATTTTATGTGTAAAAAATACATTAAAATATAAATATAAATAAATACTATAATAAAATTTTAAAAATTATTTTAATATATGAAAATTTTCATTTTAATCATTGATCGAATGGTTAAATTTTAACATATTAAAAAGTATTATTTTTTCAAAAATATTATTACTTTCTTTTAAAGCGTGAATTAAAAATGCCAAATTTCATGAAAAAATTTACTTTTGTATCTTCATGGAAATAATTATCTAAAATTTATATTAAAAATAAGTTAAATAATACATATTTATACATAAATAAATATACAATGACTAATTAAATAACTCATAAATGAATAATTGAACTATATAACAAAACTAAAATATCATTATTTCTTTTTTTAGGGCTTCACCAAAAAAAATTTCTTTTTTTAGGGGGGGGGGGTGTGTTAGGAAATAAGAAAAAAAATGCTGCTCAGATTAATCAATTTTGTTAAAATTATTTTAGAGTAATGATATATATAATCATAATTTAGAATTGTCATATTTAATATAACATTTATAATTTTATGAAAAGAGTATGTAAATGTATATTTATAATATTATATATTTAATTCAATTGTAATTCATAAATGAAAATAATAGCCAAAATAAAAAAAAAATCATGATCAAACTATGACTACTAAATTCTTTTGATATTTTATATTTATCTTAAATTCGAAATCTTAAAACATAAACTCTTAACTCTAAATCTTAAATTATAAACTCAAATCCTAAAATTAATCAATATTGACTAATTAATATTAATTCTCTATTCCTTTTCTAAATTTAAATTTAATATACATAAACAAATAACTTGTTTTTTTTTCCCTAAACTTATATAGAAATTTCGTTATTAATGATGAAAAGGCTATTAATAAAACAAATAAGTTGTTTTGACCCAACTATTGTGTTGTATCATATCTTTTATATAATTTGTTTGATAAATGTAAATGTACATGTTTGGTAAACACCAAATCTTTCTCTTTTTATATATATATTTGGTAGGAGGAATAAAAAATACAAACTTTTTTATAAATAAATATTGTTTATTACCCTACTTTATCCCTTTGTAAACGCACTAATAAATAATAATATTTATATAACGAATTATTCATGCCTCTGTAGTTAGTCCCTTCCCTTTGCGTATTTTTTATTTTCTGCGCGTGGACGAATATATGCCTCCTACGATTTTTCTAGCCTTTTTAATTCCTTCCATTCTCTTCTTTCCGAGTGTGCATGTTAGTTTTTTCTGGTGACTCCGAGCGTTTAGTTGAAAGTTGAAACTCGGGTAGATGGATCTTGACTTGAGAGGAAAGAGAAACACATATATATTCCGGGAATATTATAGTTAAGAGTAAAGATGGATTAGGAGTAAAAATGGTTTGTTTTATAATAAAAATAGAAAAAATATCAAAATTACTCATAAAAAAATTTGAACACTGACAAAATTATTCATACAAATAAAGAGTTTTTTTATCATGAAAGATGGGTTTTATATGATAAAACTATCCAAAATCATTAACGAGACATTGATTTTGGGTAATTTTGAGTAACGTTTTCGATAATTTTGTCATACAAAACCTATTTTTCATGGGTAAAAAACTTATTTATTTCTTTCATTGGTAGTTTTGTCAACGTCCGAATATTTTGTGGGTAATTTTTATATTTTTCCTAAAAACAATTAAGAAAATAAAAGTATATTTACTACAACAATGCACATTTAAAAAAAAAAAAAGAGTTATTATTTTTACAATTCACAACGAAATTTCCATATACTCAGCAAATTTGTAGAATAATCATTTGTAAGTTAACATAAAAATATTTAGAGATGCATGATTTAAAGCAACTACTTCAATGAAGATGTAAAATTATTTTCATATGAATATTTGACTTTTTATGGTATATTTTTTAAAGAAATATATCACTTTTATAAAGTAATGTTTTTATAACATACTAAAATCTATTTATTCAATTTATTATCCAACAGTGAAAATGAAAAAAACTTCTTACAAAACTATTTTAAAATATCCATCGTAGTATGCACTATGATTTAATTATCTATACAAGAATTAGTATAAGTACGAAATAATTATATCAATAATAATTTTATTTATACACCAAAACTTGTGGTCAATATATAATACAAATTCACGTACAAAATACACACCGAATTAAGTTAACACAAAATACCGTTACTGAGTGTATTTCTAGTAGGATACATATTCAAGACTTTTAATACACAGTGAGTCTCGTAATTTATTTCTCTAAGCTTACATCACTTTCCTTTGTTTATCTTTTCCTTATTTAATTTTTCTGTAGTGTCTAAAGTTACTATGAATGGGTTTATCTATAACAAAATTGATACTTCTATTTGTGGAAACTTTGAGATAGGCAAATTTTTCTACTATAGAAAAAAAATTAAGACATTATGTACAACACACCCTCGCTCCTAAGAAATTTAACTAGAATTTTCTCTTCTTTTTTCTTTGGTTAAATTTACACATACTAGGACCGAAGCTGAGATCATTGAAGGCATAGTCCAAATGGTAAAGCAGAAACTGAATCACAAATATACAAATGAACTCAGAAGTCCTTTTATACGAGATCAAAACTATGCATGCATTGAAGCTCTTTTGAAAACCCAATCAAGGGAAGTTCAAACCATTGGAATCTGGGGCATGGGCGGTATAGGTAAAACAACTATTGCTGCTGCAATTTTCAAAGAGTTCTCTCCCAAATTTGAGGGTAGTTGTTTCTTAGAAAATGTAAGAGAAGAATCATCAAGTCATGGACTCAATCACATATTCAAGAAACTCCTTTCTGAGTTGCTGGAGGAAAAGGTTCATATTAGCACTCACAAAGTAATATCCTCGGCTATCATACGCAGGTTAAGGCGCAAGAAAGTTTTCATTGTATTAGATGATGTGCATACTTCTGAACTCTTAGAAACTTTGCTTGGAGTTGGACATGGTTATTTAGGATTCGGCAGCAAAGTGATTGTGACAACCAGAGATAAGCATGTGCTTCAGGGTAGAGTCATTGATGATCACATTCATGAAGTCAAAGAAATGAATTTTGAGAACTCCCTCAAACTTTTCTGCCTAAATGCCTTCAACAAGCTTCATCCTCCAGAAGATCAATACTGGGATCTATCAATGATAGCAGTTAAATATGCAAGTGGCATCCCTTTAGCTTTGAAAGTTTTGGGATCTTTCTTGCGATCCAAAACTTACAATGAATGGGAGAGTGCATTGGCAAAACTGAAAGCAATTCCCAAAGGAGATATTCAGCAGGTACTGAGATGGAGTTTTAATGAACTGGATCATGCAGAAAAAAATATATTTCTGGACATTGCATGTTTTTTCAAAGGGCAAAACAGATGTAAAGTAACAAGGTTATTGAATGCCTGTGGTTTCTATGCGGAGATAGGGATAAGAACCCTTTTAGACAAGGCCTTGATAAGAATAACTATCAATGATAGTATTCAAATGCATGATTTGATACAGGAAATGGGTCACACAATTGTTGATGAAGAATCCATTAAGAACCCTGGAGGGCGTAGCAGGTTGTGGAAATCTGAAGAAGTTCGAGACATATTGAAAAATGACAAAGTAAGAGATTGAGATCTTCCATTATTACAAATGATGAATAAAAGTATTTCCATTTATATTGAAAATGCAGCTTGTTAAAAATTGTGCTAACTTTTTAATTTGTTGTATCTGGTTGCTAGGGGACTGATGCAATTGAGACAATATTCTTGGATATGACTCAAGACACGGGCCTATGTATAAGCTCCCAGGCATTTAGGAAGATGCCAAACCTAAGGTTACTTGCTTTTGAAGATAATAAAGCTTCTCAGAGGAACAAGAAGAAGAGAACAAATGAGA
Source organism: Stylosanthes scabra (assembly GCA_036250425.1). Classification (NCBI taxonomy): domain Eukaryota; kingdom Viridiplantae; phylum Streptophyta; class Magnoliopsida; order Fabales; family Fabaceae; genus Stylosanthes; species Stylosanthes scabra. The sequence goes on along the minus strand of JASCZI010242267.1, from coordinate 5,087 downwards.
CATTGGCCCTTCCAACAGATCTTGAATTGCCTAATAACTTGAGATATATTCAGTGGGATGGATGTCCATTGAAATCTCTCACAACTAGTTGTTGGCCTACTAAGCTTGTTGAACTTTCCATGCCATTCAGCAATGTTGAAAAACTTTGGGATGAGAAACAGGTATGTACAAATACATTTTTTTTGTATGTATACTCTAAATTAAGTTAGTTCTTCAAAATATATGCTAAATAATTCTTTTGCTCTATTTCTGTTTCAGAATCTGCCAAGTTTAGAGATAATTAACCTTGAATATTCAAGACGCATGAGAGAGTGTCCAAACTTGTCAGGTGCTCCAAATCTAAAACTAGTAAAGCTCACTGGGTGTGAAAGCTTGACTCATGTTCACCCTTCTGTTTTCGGTCTTCCAAAGCTTGAAGGATTAGCTGTATATGGATGCAAAGCACTTACAAGCTTATCAAGTGAATATTGTCCACCCTCTCTTACATCAATTGTTGCCTATGATTGCCCTAATCTGCAAGAGTTCTCAGTCCCAATGTTAGGTGATCATTCTGGAATTCATTTGCATCTGAGGTCAACTGCTTTGACAAAACTACCATCATCAATTTTTCATCTTAAAGACCTTCAACACTTCTCCTTTCCAATTAGTGAGAGCCTTATGGATCTTCCTATAAATTTTGCCTTTCAAATCACACTTTCTGACCCTATTGAGCATAAATATGACACTGCAATCCCCTTACATAGAGTACTACCTAGCCCTGTTTTTCAATCTGTAGTTCGTCTACTCTTTGATAATTGTCGTACTTTAACCGAAATCCCAGATAGCATCTCTTTGTTATCATCATTAGTGCACTTGAATGTTTATAGCTGCACTAATGTCTTAACCTTGCCAGAAAGCCTTAAGTGCCTTCCACGGCTTGAAGTTCTTAACATTTTTCAGTGTCACATGCTTGAACTTATACCGGTTCTTCCACCTTCCCTTAAACGCCTTAGGGTCTGGGATTGTGATCTTCTAAAGACAGTGTTGAGTACAATAAGTGAACCACTCAGAAAAGATGAGGCTACATTTTTGTTCCTAAACTGCAATAATTTGGATGAAGACTCGCATGCTATCATTTTGAAAGATGTTATTCTTAGGACAGAACATGCGGTAGCATCACCATCATCAGGTGAAGAATATCAAAACCAAGAAGAAGGATTCTTTGATTGTGATGCAAAATTTGGTGAGATTTGTTATTTGTTGCCGGTTAGAGGCAGTAATATTCATGACTTGTTTGATGTCCACTCTGCTGAAGCTTATTCGTTTAGTGTTGAACTGCCTCGAGATTCCAATCTAGTTGGTTTCCTCTTCTTCATTGTTCTTTCTCAAGAACAATGGTGTGCCATTGAAGAACAAATATGGTACAATATAAGGGACATGCTAGGCTTTGGTTGTGAATGCTACTTGGAAACAAGTTGGGGTGAAAAGGTTCATGCAGAAAGCTTCTCTTTGTTACAATGGCACTGGGATCAACTCTACCATTATGTTGACATTAGGTCAGATCATGTATTATTATGGTATGACGAGGAATGTTGTAAGAAGATAATGGAACCAATTAGAGGGACAGAAGGAAAAGGCATCAATGATGAGAAGGGTTTCGCTGGCAATAATGCAAATCTTACTCTTGAATTCTTTGCTGGAGTGGTGAATAAATTGGATGCAGTGATACAAGAGTGTGGCATTCGTTGGATATATCAAAATGTGGACGAAGAAGAAGAAGGATCAAGAGGATGCAAATCCGAGAGAAGTAACGAAGAAGCTTATTATGAGGAAGAAGTTTCTGAATCTAATGAGAAAGAA
>JASCZI010242266.1:0-10833 GCA_036250425.1 Stylosanthes scabra | reverse complement strand
ATGGACCCTAACCCCCTTACCTCTTGTAGATCTCTTGTTTAGCCAAAGAATGGACACCTCAATCCCTTGATGTTTCGGTTGAGCCAAGCTTCCCAAGCTTGAGACCGAAAAGAAAATATGTGGCAAGATAGAAGCTTATGTGAGTAAGGGCTCTCTAGGATCACAAGCTAGATTGGTTTTGCACTTACCTTCTACAAAAATGAAGATAATGGAGGTAGATGATGTTGATGTAGCTACGGCCAAGAAGAGAAGTAGATGGATGAGCTTGTTGTTGATGAACAATCTTTGAAGAATGATGATGGTGATTTTCGGCCATAAGGAAAAGAATGAAGGAGCTTGCTTTTGATGATTCTAAGATGATAATGATGAAGAAGAGATCATGAGAAGAAGAATGATGTATGATATGGTGGTGTTAGGGTATGAACTTAGGGTTTGATGTTCTTCATGTTCATCATGTTCATATGAACATTCAAAGTGTTCTTGAATAAAGGTGGTGTTTGATCTTTAGAAGTAGGAGAGAGAAGGTGTTTTTGGTGTTTTTGATGAAGTGAATGAAATAAAATATGAGTGTAGAGGGAGAGAGAGTGTACGGTTATGAAGAGAGAAAAGTGAGTGAGTTTTTGTTGTAGTTTTTGGTAGAATGGTTAAAGTGAAGTGTAAGTGGTTAGTGGAGAGTGTAAGTAGTAAAGTAAATAAAGTAAGAGAGTGAGAGAGAGTGAGAGAGAGAGAGAGCTACGGATGAGTAGTGCTCAAGCAAGGGGTGTGTTTTTGTTTTATTTTTGTATAAAGGAATGGTTAATTTTGGTGGTGTATAGTAAAAGAAAATTATAAAATAAAAATAAAGGTGATAGGGAAATAATATTATATTCCTAAAGGTGGTATAGAAAGAATAAATGAGAAGCTTTTTCATGTTCCTAAGCCATGCAACCAATGAGGGAGTAGTCTTTATGAAAAGGTGTCTCAAAAAGAAAAAAGCAAGAGAGAGAAAAACTAGAAGGTGTCATAAAAAGTTTCTAAGGCATTCTTGGCTTTAGGTCTCAAATTTACGGGGCGACTAAGGTCCAAAGATGTATTATAGCGTCGCGCTATAATTTTACAACTCCGTTGTATCTTTCGTTCTATCGAAATTACGACCGGATGTTTCGCGACGGAACCGCGCGTCGCTAAAGACGGTCCGAAATTCTCTCTAAGAATTTCGCCAACCCCAAACTCATGGCTCGAGCTTAGCTAGGAAATTATAAATTTCCATCGGAGATATTTTCCTTAATATCCTCCATTCGTTCTAAAAGCGGCCGAAACGGTCAAACCGTCGCCGAACAGTGTACTGTCGCTAAAAACAGAAAATCACCGAAACAAACATTCATTGGGGACGAACCCCACAACAACCATGGCTAGGGTATACAAGACCCATAAAAACGCCATCAAGCATCCAAAAACATATATTTACAGACAATCGGATGTTTCTGTCAGAAACGAGAATAGCAGAAAGACGGGGTGTTACAAAAAGGATCCAAGAATCACAGAAATACTTGGACTGGGTACAGAATGACTGTACCCTAATGACGTGGTTAGATGCGTCAATGACACTAACCTACAAGAACAAGGTGGTTAGTTGCTCTTCTTTCGCAGAAACATGGGAGCTGATCCACCATATTTTCACTGCCTCTTCGAATACGAGGATCCAGAGCATCAAGACTCAGCTCAGAGACACCAAGAAGAGTGGCACTGTAGCTGAATACCTTCAAACAATCAGAAATCATGTGGACTCACTACACTCTTTGGGCCACACATTCACAGAATCAGATCATGTTCAAGCTATCTTGGATGGTCTTCCAGACGAATTCGAAGGATATATCACCTCTGTGATGTCAAGATTGACATCATTCACCATTCATGAAGCAGAGAGCTTCTTGAAAGCTTATGAGAGCCGGCTGAAAAGGAAAGCACAATCCCTGGCTGTTGCACACATAGCTCAAGCCAATTCTGATCAATCATCACAATATGGAAGAGGTACAGCTGGAAGAGGTATGAACAGGGGTGGTGGACGCAATGGAAGAGGAGGCAGGAACCAGGGAACAAGGCCACAGTGTCAATTGTGTGGAAAGCTAGGTCATACGATGCACACTTGTTACCACCGCTATGATCCACACTTCCAAGGCCAGTCTTCACAAAGCTCCAACACTGTCCTCTACAGCAACACCCTCCCACCACCACCAGCAACCACATTCCACCAACCCAAGAGCTACCTCACAGCTACACCGAATCAGGCAGATTCTTCTTAGTTCGCAGACTCAGGTGCCTCACACCATGTTACTGCTGAGCACTCCAACCTGTTGCTACACAATGATTCAAATCAGGGCCCTAAGCAACTCTTCGTCGGTAATGGCAAGGGAGTATCAATTCATAATACTGGATCTTCCTTCTTATTTGATAAATCTAGAAATGTTTTTTATAAGCTCACAAATCTTTTACATGTTCTAACCATTTCCCAAAATCTAAAAGTGTTTCAAAATTTGTCTCTGCTAATGGGGTTTTCTTTGAGTTCTGGCCTAACCACTATTTAATTCGTGACTAGGTTTCCAAGGAAATGCTGCTACAGGGCAACACTGAAGGGGGACTCTATTATTTCAACAATCTGGTGGTTCCTAATACAAAGAGTAACCCTCATACTTCTTTTTCATCATCAAGAGTTTCTTGCAATTTGTCTTCTATACCTATTACAAACTCTGTTAGTAATGTAGTAGAAAAATGTATGCCTAGCAATGTTCTACAAAGTACTATTAATAAAGAGGACCATATTCATCTTTCTAATGCCTTTTATAATCCTGAAATTTTGTCTGCTAGAGAACAAGTTCATACTTCTATACCTAATCAAAATGCCTTATTACAAACTTCAAACCACAGAATTGCATTGCTAAGGCTAATTTAGATAACAATTTTGAACTCTGGCACAAGAGGCTTGGCCATAACAATGTAAGATCTGTTGAACATGTCATGAAGTTATGCAACATACCTTTTTCAATTTCAAATTCACAGCATCAATTTTGTGCAATATGTCCTTTAGCAAAAATGCATCAGATTCCTTTTCCTACTACTAACACCATTTATAATGAACCATTGGAACCGATTTATGCTGATATTTTGGGGGCATGCCCCTTTTGTTTCCAAAATGGTTTCAAGTATCATGTTAGCTCTTTAGATGCTCATACTAAATATGTTTTTTTTTATATCTTCTTAGTCAGAAATCTCAGGCTTTAATAGCTTTTCAAGGATATAAACTGTTTATAGAAAATCAGACTGGCAAGAAAATAAAATCATTACAAACTGACAATGGGACTGAATTTACCTCTTCTGTCTTTAAATCCTTTTTACATAACCATGGTATTTTACACCGTCTTTCCTGCCCTATGCTCACCAACAACAAGGGAGTATAGAGAGGAAACATAGGCATATAACTGAAATAGGATTGTCCTTATTAGCTACTGCATCTACGCCATTAAACTATTGGGATGAAGCTTTTACCTCTGTTGTCTACTTGATTAACTGGATTCCTACACCTTTATTAAAAATGAAATCTCCTTATGAACTTTTTTATGGGAGAACACCTGATTATAATTTGCTTAAAACATTTGGATGTGCTTGTTATCCTTTTTTAAGGCCATATAACAAAAACAAATTCAACTTTAAGAGTCAACTTTGCTTGTTTCTTGGTTATGATCCGAACCATCGTGGCTATAAATGTCTAAGTAAAGATGGTAAAACTTACTTTGTAAAGAGTGTCCTTTTTGATAAAAACTCTTTTCCTTATAATACAATGTTTTCCTTTATGAATACTAACTTTGCAAAGACAGCTGCAGCACCTACATCCCAAACTGATCTGGTTATCCCTCTACTACAATCACAAAAAGAAGCTGACCCTCATAACAGTTTTTCTCCTAAGTTGTGTGCAGATACTCAGGACTCTTCCAAGGATATTTCCTTACCATATTAAGCTGAGCCCATCACAAGCTCCACATCCAACCACACTACTGCTCCTATACCAATCTCAGGCAAAGAGATTGTCCTGCCAACTTCAACTACAACAGAACCTCCTATGTAGCAAGAAACCACAAACACACATCAAATGCAGACGAGATCAAAAACCGGTATACTCAAACCATCATCTTATCTATATATGTCTCATACTGATCCTCTCTTGAAAAATACTATTCCAAAATCTATCAATCAAGCATTGAAATATGTTCACTGGAAATCTGCCATGGATTCTGAGTATCATGCTTTAATAAAAAATAAAACATGGAATTTAGTTAAACCTCCACCTAATGCAACTATAGTACAGTGTAAGTGGGTGTATGCCATGAAAAAGAATCCACAAGGTGAGATTCTTAAATACAAGGCAAGGTTGGTAGCCAAAGGCTTCCAATAAAAGGAGGGAATAGACTATGATGAGATTTATAGTCCGGTAGTTAGGCCTACAACTATAAGACTCATTCTTACTATTGCTCTTACACATGGTTGGTTATTACGCCAATTTGATTTTCACAATGCTTTCCTAAACGGAAAGCTCACTGACCTTGTCTTTATGATGCAGCCTCCAGGTTATGAAACACATGATAAGACACAGGTTTGTCAGCTGAATAAGGCCATTTATGGCCTAAAACAAGCCCCAAGGGCTTGGTATAATACCTTAGCTAACACTCTTAAATGTCATGGTTTTAAAAATACTGTACATGATGTAGCTTTGTTCATTAGAAAAACTGCCAATGATATAATTTATATGTTAGTATATGTTGATGATATCATTATTACAGGATCAAATAGTGTTGTTGTACAGAAACTAATTGATGCTTTGAACACAACTTTTTCATTAAAAGATTTAGGCAAATTATCTTATTTTCTAAGAATAGAAGTTGATTATATAAATAAACGCAGATTAGTTCTTAGACAAGAAAAGTATGCCAGGGATCTGTTACAAAGAATAGGAGTGGTTGAGTCAAAACCAATGTCTACACCTATGATTGCTAATCTTAAAATACATGCTAATGACTCTGAATTTTTTGAAGATCCTAGGAAATATAGAAGTGTGGTTGGGGCATTACAATACCTATGTATAACTAGGCCTGATCTGTCTTTTGCTGTCAATAAGTGTTCCCAGTTTATGCAGAAACCTACTATTGAACACTGGAAGGCTATCAAGAGAATCCTAAGATATTTACAAGGTACAATAAAATTGGGAATGTCATTTACAGGTTGCACTGACTTAAGGCTGCTTGCTTTTATAGATGCTGACTGGGCTTTTGACCTTGATGATCGAAGAAGTACCACTGGCTACTGTGTTTACATGGGAAGCAACCTGATATCCTGGAAATGTGCAATGCAATCCAAGGTGAGCAGATCCAGTACAGAGGTAGAGTACAGGGCCATTGCTAGTGCACGGAAAGAGATCATGAGCATTCAATTACTGCTGAGAGAACTTCAAATCAAGGAAAGGATACCACTAACCATTTACTGCGATAATCTCAGCAATTGTCATCTAACAGCCAACCCGGTAATGCATGGGAGATCCAAGCATCTAGAGACTGACCTTCATTTCATTAAAGATCTGGTTCTGCAGAAGAGTTTATTTGTTGTTCACATTAGTGCACAAGACCAGATTGCAGACACAATGACAAAGTCTTTATCCATAAAATTGTTTGAAAGGTTCAAGGCCAAGCTTAGGCTGTGTTAATCCCTGCCTAACCTTGAGGGGGGATATTAGACATGTATATATACTAGTATGTGTTACTAGGACTTGAAGTATTATACAAGACTACATCTTGTATTTTGTAGTTAGTATAAGTAATGTACTCTCTGTTATAAGAGTGTAACTTTCATTCATTCAATAATAATTCTTCTTTGACTTTCATTCTCTTTCTTACTTTCCTTTCTCCTTCTTCTTTCTTCATCTTCATCATTCTTGCTAAATGTTCTTGGTCTGCAACTCAGATCATCATCATCAAGCTACAACTTCAACAAGGATGAATTATTTTTAAAGTATAATTATACAATAATAACGTTAATTCCTTGAAAAAAATATTTATCTATGTGAAAAGAAAAATTAACTCCTTAAAATGGTTTCTTTTAATATTTTTCACAAACTCTAAACAGTAATTATTAAATGAAATATATAATTATTTAATAAAAACAATTATACTAAACAAAGAAATAACATTTGTGAATAGTGAATCTTAAAAATTAATTCACTAATATAGATTATATATATATATATATATATATATATATAAGAATAAATCTAAAATGGTTTCAATTGTTTTGTTTGATATTTTTATCAATAAGTATTATATTAACGAATATTAATGTAGACAACAAAAAAACGAATATTAATGTAATAAATAAAATATAATAAAAAATATTAAGTGAAAAGGAAAAAGAAACTTATAAAATATTAAAAATAGATTGTAGAATAAGGATGAATCTACTTGTTGTAGTGTGGAGGCAAGTGCCCCATCTGTAATTTGAAATTTTTTATAATAATAATAATAATAATAATTCATCTCCATTATATAGTTAGGTGGACGATAAAGTTAAATCGCGTGTCCACATAATTACAATTGATTTAATAATAATTAATAGCTTAATTATATTACACATAATTATTAGAATAAATATTTTTATCAATAAAAAATATTTAAAATATATAATATATACATTTAAAAGTTATTAATTATTGTGGTAAACAATTAGTTATCAATAAAGAATAATACTTGACATGTAAAACACAAAAAAAAAAAAATAAAGAAAAAAATAAAGAGAAAGTCTTGGGAGCTAATATTAGGGAAACAATAGGGAGTCAATATCATTTTTTCTTCTTTTCTCTCTCTTCTTTTACCACTCATTATTTCCCTAATTATACTTATTGGCTCCCTATTGGTCCCCTAACATTGGTTCCCTAACATTATTCAAAAATCAATTATCTTAATTTCATATTAATTGAAATTTTTAAATAAAGATATTTAACAATTTTATGATTTATAAAAAGATTGTATCTTTTATTTAAATATAAAATATAAAAAAATTAAATGAGTGATAGTCGGATAATAATGACAAAAGAGAATATTACATGAGTAGCTAGCTGCAACGGAAGCAACGCTACTTTTGTGACTCTAATTGTCTTTTAACAAAATATTCAAAGGATTGTTTTGTAATTCATTACTAGATACAAGACAAAATATAAAATGCTACTAGACCGTACATAGTATAAATTATGCCACGGTATAGGTGAAAAATTTCTTATATTATAGGAAACATTTCAGGTATGCCTCTGTACTTTGGGGTAACTTTGCTGTTACTGTTTTTCAAATCGTCGAGATTTATTATATAAAATTTCTGCCGTTGAGATTAGACGTGGACTCTGTGTGGTGCGAACAAGGGTGTGTTTCCCCACGGTAGGGAATGAACAGCTCATTCACGTATCCGGTTTTAAGATGTTCGTGTTGGCAAGTGTGCCCTCATTGCACATGGGGGAGGGGGCGGGGGGAGTTAGTGTAGTTGGAGCGAAGCTGAAGCTCGGCTGGGGTAGAGTAGGGCCAGGTCCAATTGTGAGTGGGCCAGGGAGCATGATTATTATCAGCTCTCATTAGATGGGTGTTGGGTTTTATTTCTTATTTTGGTGTAGGTCAGAAAAGGCTGATAGAAACGCTCAAAGACATACTTGGTCCTCCCAAGTTCCAACTATGCACCAAGGGACGGAGCCTCCCTTTACTATGCTTATTTTTATTATTTGGTTCTTTTTAAATTTTATATTTTGAATAAAAAAAAATATATTTTGATTCTCCTTTTCAAATAAAATAATTTTATAGTATATTTATATTAATAATTTTAGAAATATATTTATTTTATCCCACCAAATTTAATAAAATTATTTATTTTACGTCAAATAAAAAATTATTTCGATTTCAAAATATTTTTTATTTAGCATAAAAATAAATAATTTAACCATACTTGGTTGTGCTATTTATATAATCAAAATTTCAAGATAAGAGTAATATATTTTTAATCTCAATTTATTTATTTCTTTTATAGTTATATAGTTATTTTGTGTATTGTTTTCAAAAAGTATATTCTTATTCTATTTTAGGTCACTCAATTATGTTATTTATTAATAAAATTCTTGTCTTTGAAAAAAGTTTTAATATAAGAATAGAAACTATTTAGAAATAATTTTTTATTTAATTTTACATATTAAATTTTTCTTTTAAAATGTTTTGTCCATATTTTTATTAAATATTATAAGAGCAAAAAATAATGTACATAATATTTTATTCCACATATATAAAATACATATTCGTCACATGTATAAAAATAACTTTAAATATAGTCAAAATAATAAATATATTATAACAAAAAAAAACTAATAAATATATAAGCACCTCTCCTACACACCCAGAAGTCCTAAGACAACTTGAGTCCATCACTTATCTCATCCCAACCCAAAAATATACTCCACACCCAAAAATTTCCAAAAACCTTTTGCGGCTGCTCCTTACAATGTTACTTGGCCAACTTCAAGTCATAACAATTAAAACTCCCAGCTGCCTCTGCCGTAAATGCACGCATCCAAGGCGTATTAATTTCATTTCATCCTTCACAAAATGACAGAATACTTACCAACTACTTTTTCGTACAAGGAACAACAAAATTACCCCAAAGGATAGGGGCATACCCAAAACGCTTCCATACAATTCTATCTGCCATATATTATAGGAAAGTATTCACCTATGCCACATTACTTTACTGACATATTGTGCCATGGTGCATTGAGATATATAATAAAAAATTTTATGAAATATATATTTCTGACTGGCTAGCCCGCTAATTTTTTAATGCTTTTTTTTTTTTTTTTTTGAAAATTTTAGGGATTAAAATTTAATATCTAAAGTTTAGGATTTAGAATTCATGATTAAATAAAATTAGTTTATATTAATTGAAAAAGATAACCCTCTAATTGAACTTGTGTCATTATATGATAGTATATATGATGTACTTTTAAATTTTGGGACTTTCCACCGAAGACTGCAGATTTATGTTAAAAAATGGGTGATATACTATTTAAGAATTGTTAAATTAGGATTGGGGACTTCGTAGGTGCAACAATTTGATAGGTTGAGAATGATGTATGTGAGACGAGAGTTGATGATCTTCTCCTTATATTCGTGTGTATTTAGTTATGATTCTCATTTAGTAGGCATAAGTTTGTTATACAAAATAAGTTTGATAATTTTTTTTTTGTCAGGAATAATCTTTATCTATTTTATTTTTTTTGGACATTAGGTTGAACAGACCTCAACCCATAACCTACTCACACACACTGACACACACCCACACATTCATTTTTTTCATTATGCACTTGCTAGAAATCAATTCCTAGTCTTCTTGGTATGCAGCTCCTTTGAGAGAAAGATCTCTCCACACGGCCACTGCCTGAGCTGTGAATAATCTTTATCTTATGTGATGGCGGGTTATGTTAAGAAAATTAGGCCAATCCAAGGTAGAATGTGCTGTGCGATGGAACTGGCCCACTGTGAGGAGACAGCCCAAAATCCATATAACATATCTTTCATGGAAATGAACATGTTAATGGGTAAGGCTGGGCACAAGTGGTAGTGGTATAACCTTCGGCCTTGCAAAAATGCATCCCGGGTTCTAAACTTGATTGAGCCAAGTAGTGGAATATAAAAACTCATCATGTTTGTGTGTGAGTGTGGTGTGCGTGTGTTTGTTATGTAAAGCCTAGGATTGGAGAATTGATGCGTGTGCATCATTGATGGTTTTAGGTCCTAATTTCATGTGTTTTTAACGGTAATTTAGCTTAATACTCAAGTAAATATATTCAAACTACAACCATTTACTATCTTGAGTGTTTTGTTATATTTTACAGGAATTTACAAAGAAAAGAAATTAGGAGCAAAGGATAACTTGAAGAAGAAGAAGAATTGAAGAATCAAGGCAATTTTGAGGATGAGTATCGATACCCTAAATACCCAGCTTTAGGGTATCGATACCCAAGCACCAAGCTCACACCAAATCACGTCCAAGCGTGAATCAGGCGTGATCCAAGGCCCAATCCACGCCATGACCACGTTTTGGCCACGCCTAGGCGTGGGCTTTCACCACTCACCACGCCTAGGTGTGGCAGGGAAGCCCAGAGCACGCCAGGATCAAGTTGCAACGTGCTCCAGGCGTGAAAGCAGCCCCATGACCGCGTCACCACCACGTTCTAGCGTGGGCTCAACGTGGTGAGCAGCCCATGACCGCGTCAAGGCCACGTTCCAGCGTGAGCCCAACGCGGTCCACTCACTCAAGGCCCAAAGCATGACTCCTCTCTTATGCACCACTTCAAGCCCAAGTCTGCAACATGTTCGTTCAAGTGAATGTAAATTAGGTTTAGTGATTAATATATATAGTTATAATTAGGTTTAGGCTCGGGAGACAGAATCACTCAGCAGCAGAGACACACTTCCTCTCATTCTCAATTACTTTAGATTCAAGTTTCTTCTCTTTTCTCTATTAGTCACTTTCATACTCAGCAATTAGGGTTTCAATGAATCCCCTTCTCTGTTTTGTGATGTTCATCATGATTATGAGTAGCTAATTCTCCATAAGCTCAGGAATGGGAGCTCTGTCCATTCTAAGCACAGATCCATGATTTGATTTCAAGTTTATTCCTCTGCAAGCTTTCTCATTCAAGATTCAATTCCTCTGTTTCAATTCTTTTATGAAACTTGACTTAACTGAGAGGTAATCAAGCTTCTAACTTACAATTTTATTAATCTG
>JASCZI010242265.1:14437-33899 GCA_036250425.1 Stylosanthes scabra | reverse complement strand
AATAACTCACACTTACCCTACAACAACTCATACACAGCTAATTACAACAACTCATCACTAACAATTGTCTACCACTACTAACAATGATAATATTATCTAACATCCCGAAGGACGTTCATGAACCATATGCAATCTTTCAAGATGTAGGTTTTGGCGAAAAAACTGGATTATTCAATCACGTGATTTTCTTGAACTGCAGCAAACCAATAAGAGATGATGATTATGGAAGATTCGTGGACGCATCACCTTGCATTGATGGAAAAGGTGATCATCATCATGTTTATGCTGGTGTTAAAGGATTGCAGGTGGCTGAATTAAGAAATGATTGCCGTGTGAGGGTTGCTGCGTCCTCCGTTTTTGGTAGTCTGCACCGAAACTTGTCGTACGGAGAAATCCACCGGAGGCTCAGCTACGGATTTGAACTTTCTTGGATGCTCGGCGGTGCTTGTGCATCTGTTTGTGGGGACCTCAAAACTTGCTTCTTCACCGAAGCCACTCAGAATATCACTTGCCTCGATCTTTGTCACGGTCCAACGCAAGTTGAATGCAGTAAGAAAAGAAAAAACTAGTCCTTTTAAATAATAAATAGAGACACACATATAAATTAATTATATATCAAATAAAAAACTTTCATTTTTTTCTTAATATATTTAATTATTATATGTATTATTATAAAGAGTTTAGAGTTTAATTGTGATGCTTTTATTTTTTTCTTAATATATATGAATCTTAGCTCATTTTTGTCTTTTAAATGTATTTTTACTTTGATTTAGGAAAAGTCTCAAAGCTCCAAATCGTCGTTGAAGGTATGTATTTTTAAATTTTTTATCCCTTGCGGTGAATTATTGGTTTTTTTTGTTTAATTTTTTATGAAAGGAAAAGTATAATTTTTTAACTAGCAATAAACTAAAAAAAAAATATTCATAATTATTATTTATAAAATATTTACAGTAAAAATTATAAAATATTCAAAATTTAAACAAATAAAATATTTAATTTAAATTATTTATTAATATTAGCTAAATTTTTATTCATTAGTCATCTACGAAATGCCATAAGTCTTATTGCCTTGTATAAAAACAAAAATGTCCATGAATAATTTATGAATAGAACTTGGGCTAGGCACCCTTATATTACCAAAAATCTTTATGAGTAGAAGTGTAGAACTATAGTCGTAATGACCAAAAATAAAAGAAGTATACTCGCTCAAGTTATCTTTATCCAAGAAAAACAAATTCTATCTACTTTTCCTAAAATATTTTTCCCTACTTAATACCTCAAATCTCTAGTAAAAAAAAAAAATTGCACAAATCATGAACACATTATTTCACCGACCAAATTTAATCCAGCAAAAAACAAGTACTCTCACCTAAAGAAGCAGGTAACACACACTCCACTTCTCAACTTCTCATGTTCTTTTTTATTTTTTATTTTTTTAATGTTCAAGTGTGAGGGATTAGTTCTATACTCTTTAGAGTAAAAAAAAAGTGAGAAATTTATAAGATGAGAGACACATAAATTTAATACCTTAAATTTTAAGTCAGGTGTGATATTTTTTCATCATATATTTTCTCACTTGATTTCTCCCAAAAGTCTCCCTGATGATTTTACTCCCCACGATGAACCCAACAAATGGTATTAGAGCCGATTATTAATCAGTCTGATTTTAAGAAATATTTATGAAAAACATCGAAGACTTTTGGCAAATGTGGTGCGTATCTCGCAGTTTGTGCGGCTATATGATGAACGAATACTCGAATATGGTGAATGAGCTGGGGGGAGTTGTGCTAAATGTTGAAACTCACACTTGAGGAGGAGATTGTTGATGTTCAAGTGTGAGGGATTAGTGTCTCATTTCTTTGAGAACAAAAAGAAGTAAGGAGTTTATAAGATGAGAGACTCATAAACTTAACACCTTAAGGTTTTGAGTTGGATGTGGTGTATTCTCATTTTATGTTTTCTCACTTGATTCTTCTCCAAAGTCTCCCCGATGATTTTACTTCTCATGGTAGCCCAACACTTTTCCTATGTCATATTTCTCCTCCTCTTCCTTTTTTCTTCATTGTGCTATCCTCTTTTCGTTCTTTTTCTTCTTCATTGTCCATGTCATTGGTGTAATTGTCATCCTCCTCTTCCTCATGCTCATCGTCACCTCCGTCTCATCATTATCGTCGTCTTCTTCTTTAGCCATCGTTGGTTGTTCTTCTTCTCTGTGTCGCCGTCGTCATTAATGTCGTCTTCTTCTTTTTTAAATGAATCACATTTCATTAAAAAAGCAAAACACATCTCATTGAAAAACGCACATTTTGTTGAAGAAATAAATAGCATTTCATATTTTTCTCCTCCTCTGCATTTCTCCTCCTCCTTCTTCACTGTATTATATTTCTTTTTACTCCTATTCTTCTTCACAGTCAATGTCATTATTGTCCTCCTCCTCCTCGGCATCCTCCCCCTCTTTATTGCAGTTGCCGCTGTGGTCATTATCGTCTTTTTTTTCCTTTGCTGCTTTAGAAATTGAATTTACATAAAATAACAGATAGCGCATGGAGCTATTGGATTTGGTTGATAAAAGGATTAAATAGTATGAATTTATTGATTTTTATACATTTCTGCTATTAAATTAAGGATTTAGTTATCTTACATCTTAAAAATATATTTTATGAGTATAATAATAAAATTTTAAAAGATTTTTTATGTATTCAATTTTTTAATAACTTTTAATAAAACGTTTTCTGTTACAATACTATTAAAATGTGTCCCTTATAAAACATGTTAACAACATTCTTAATTGAATCTTGATTTGGCTCTTCATTTAAAAAAATCATCGTAGATATTCAACACTAAGCAACACCAAATTTAGAACTCAAACATGAAATAATACAAATTAATAAACTGCTTTTTATTAGTTGTTACTTCATATAAGTTATTTGATAGTAGTTATTAGTTTCCTTCCATTGATGGAAGTGTATTGTCTTTACTCTTTACCATGTGTCTAACTTTTCACTTATTATTTTCTACAGATTTTGCATATGGAATCTTGAAAGGTAAATCTTATTCTTTACCTTATTAGCCAGCAGAAACGTTGATACAATGATATGGTTAGGACATGGCTAATAAATAACCTGTTTGATGTAGAATTTTTCTTTACATATTTTCACAGGATTTCGCAAAGTGGTAGGCAAAGATACTGGCGAGGACTTGTCTAAAAAGGATGTATTATCTGCCATTAAAGTAGGAGTGTTCACGGGAAGGATTCTGATACCTTACATGGCAGTCAAATATACATTGGGTGCTATCTTTTTCTTTGCATTGTTGATCTACACACTTCGAAGAAGGCATCTATCAATTTATGGCAACATTGAAGAATTTTTGCAACACAACACCCTCATGCCAATAAGATATTCGTATAAAGAGATAAAGAAGATGACCGGAGGCTTTAGGGAAAAGTTAGGAGAAGGAGGATTTGGTGCAGTTTACAAAGGGAAGCTAGTAAGCGGGCCCTTTGTAGCCATAAAAATGTTGGGTAAAGCAAAAGAAAGTAACGGCCAAGATTTCATCAGTGAAGTTGCTACAATTGGCAGAATACATCACGAAAATGTGGTGAGATTGATTGGTTTTTGTGTCGAGGGTTCAAAACGCGCTCTGCTATATGAATTCATGCCGAACGGTTCTTTGGATAAGTATATTTTCTCCAAAGAGAATAGTGTCTCTTTAACACAACAGAAGATGTTTGAGATATCTCTTGGAATCGCTCGCGGTATAGCTTATCTACATGAAGGTTGTGATATGCAGATTTTGCATTTTGATATCAAACCTTACAACATCCTTCTTGATGAGAACTTCATTCCAAAGGTCTCAGACTTTGGCCTTGCAAAGCTTTATCCTCTTGACAATAGTATTGTAAATTTAACTGCAGCAAGAGGAACCCTTGGTTACATGGCTCCAGAACTATTCTACCAAAATATTGGAGCAGTGTCTTACAAGGCTGATGTCTATAGCTTTGGAATGCTTCTGATGGAAATAGCAAGTCAGAGAAAAAATACGGTTCCACATCCAGAGCATTCAAGTCAAATTTACTTTCCATATTGGATTTATGATCAGTTGAATCCAGATGCAGAGCATTCAAGCAAAATTAACTATGAAGAAAGCAGTGAAGGAGCAAAAAAAATGTTTATGACTGCATTATGGTGCATACAACTGAAGCCAAGTGATCGTCCTTCAATGAATAAAGTAGTGGAAATGTTAGAAGGAGATGTTGCAAATATTGAATTGCCCCCAAAGCCTACATTTGGGCCGAATGATGTGATTCAAAGAGATTCCAGGATTGACTCAGGAGAAAGTGATTCAAACAATTCTGATGTCTCTTCAAGTTTTGAAGAGGAAAGTACAACCAACCCTTTGTTAAACTTTTCTGGTTGATGACAAATATGGTTTACTTCTTTACAATCTTGTTTCTTACTTTTCAAGTAAAAGGACCGGTATAAGCAAGTTGGAGTAAACTTTTTTTTTTTTTTTAATGAAGCTGTATATGTATGTGTTTCTTCGTTTTTCCTTTTTATCAACATTATTGTAAGCTTTTGTTTATAAATTGATCATCTTGTATTAAATAAAATCCTTTTGAGTTTTAAGTTTTAGCTTTTGACCCAATTCTCAATTTTTAGTGTTTTTTTCTTTCCAATCTTCACAAAATGTCAGGTCCTTGACATTCCTTTTGTGTTTATTCAACATACACTGTGCTACCAATACATTATACAAGTATTGCACAATAATACAGCAATAGAGATAATGAGATTGCATAACCATTAATAGTTGTTGTACTTTTTACAGATCAGATCTTATAAAAATACTAATTTATTAGAAAAAATTAAAAAACACAATACTTAAATTCACTAATACACTGCAAGAAGTTACAAATGATATTCTAATTTAACAATAATAGAAGAGCTTCTAAATTCTAAATTCACAACACAGTAATTATTCACCATATAGATCAGAAAAATAATTAATATGCCGAAGCAAACTAATCTATTTCTGGAATCGCTTCCAATTCCAAATTCAAGCATCTTGCTGGAATAACTGCACTTGAACCAGTGGCAGCAGCAGATTCAAAAGGATTTGGCGGCATTTCCAAATTGTCTTCCTCTCCTTCAAGCATTTGAACTACACTCTTCATGGAGGGACGGTGCACTGGCTGCCATTGGATGCACCATAGTCCCACTATTGCAAGTTTCTTTGCAATTCTAAAATCTCCATCACCATCAATTGGAATATATGTGTCATCTCCTTCAAGCAAACTGTGTATCCAATCCGGATATAGAACTTGAAAAGTTTCTTCACTCACATTTGTATTTTTTCTTCCTCCAACCATCTCGAGTAGTAACATTCCGTAACTGTAGATATCAGATTTGTAAGATACATTGCCGAAGTTTCTAGAGAAAACTTCTGGCGCCATGTACCCTAAAGTTCCTCTGGCTGCAGTCATGGACACTGTACTTCGATTCTTGGAGCATAACTTAGCCAAACCAAAGTCTGAAATTTTTGGAGTGAGACTTTCATCTAACAAGACATTGCGAGGATTAATGTCGAAATGTAGAATTCTTTGATCACAACCTTGGTGAAGATATTCAATCCCTTTGGCTATGCCCAGAGCAATCTGATGCATCTTGTTCCATCCGAGGAAGCTTTCATTGTCACCTGGTGCAATGAAGCTCTGCAGATTACCTTTGGGGAAGAAGTGATAAACTAAAGCGCGATGAAATCCGTCAGCACAATAGCCAAGCAAGCGAACCACATTGACATGGTGGATTTTAGCCATAGTTCCAACTTCATTTATGAACTCTTTGCCATCTCCTTCAGTGGTATTGAGAATCTTGACAGCAACAATAATTTGATTGGACAATTTACCTTTGTAGACGGCTCCATGAGCTCCTTCACCTAACTTGTCCTTAAATTGCATTGTGATTCTCTTGATATCAGCATAAGAGAATCTTGTAGGGTTTAATTCTCTGTAGTCTTTCAAAAAGGTTTCAACTCTTCGTTGATCTTCTCCTTTGTTTCTGTAATAGCTATATATAACATACAAGGCACCTAGTATTGCCACAAGGAAAGACGCACCTGCACGCAATTATAAACACATTGAACCTTCAAAATTGCAAAATTGCAAATAGAGCAACCTTTTTCTAGTAATAAGAAAGAAAGAGAAATTCTTTGTAAACAGCGAAATTAATTTATTATAATAGCAAATATAATTAGTAATATATTTACATATAATAAGTCTAAAAATATGAGTGCAAAATATATATATGAATGTAAAATATGTATCAAAAATTAATAAATTCTGCTGGTCATGTAGTGTTTCTCCATAAGAAATAAGAAGAAACAAGTTTGAGACCTGTAAGGGGTAAAAAAATGGATTCATAGAGTTCGGCACCCTTGTTGGATACTTTGCAAGCAAGAAAGCATCCATTATTGAAAGTTTTTGCAGACCATTCCAAGTATAATGGACTCCACGATGTATAACATACTGAAAATGGCAA
Organism: Stylosanthes scabra; assembly: GCA_036250425.1. Lineage (NCBI taxonomy): Eukaryota > Viridiplantae > Streptophyta > Magnoliopsida > Fabales > Fabaceae > Stylosanthes > Stylosanthes scabra. The sequence goes on along the minus strand of JASCZI010242265.1, from coordinate 27,363 downwards.
GACACGACGAGTCAACTTTTTGCAGAATACAAGGTTGGATTCCATGATATCATCGCCATCAGTAGCCATGAGAATCGGGCAAGATAACCGATCTCGTACCTCATAGGAGATTTTGGTGGTGGGGATGTTTGGTGGCACACTTGAAGAGCAATCAAAGAAAGTACAGTTTGTTGGATCCAGAGAATCATCGTCAAAACTAGTATCGGGACCAAGTGAATCTTTAATGGATCGGAAAGGATAAAATGATGAGTAATTGAGTTTGAGAAAGAGTTCCGGAAGGCAGTGTTTGGGATTAGAAATTTCTAAAGTTTGGGATGTGTAATTAATGCGAGTGACGGAGAGTTTTACTGAGGATGGAAAGCCAGCCAGCTCAAGAATATTGGTTTTGTTTTGTGAACAGTACAAACGGACCGGACAAGTAATTTGATCAAGATCACCATCACTTATGCTCATTACATTGAAATTCAGCAGTAGCAGCAACAACAATGCTGGCATGGTGTAAGGTTTTCTTTGCTTGATTGATGGCAACTGAATTTAAAATGATAACTAAAACAGAGAGTCAAAAGTCAAAGTCTACGCAAAACTTTGTGTTGACTAATGCAAAGACAGTTTTGCCCCTCAACCCTATGCTTTATACTCCATGCTCTGAACAAATTTGTTTAGAGACAAACACATGAATGCATGGTGATGAGAAGAGGAAAGGGCTTCTTGCTGCTCATGATATTATTGCAACAAATTTTAAGTTGCAGAGGAGGAGGAGGAGGATGTAAGCCATCCTCTTGTGGCAAAATCAGCAACATAAAGTATCCTTTCCGGCTGAAGAATGATCTCATAAACTGTGGTGATCCGAGATACGAGTTGTCTTGTGAGAATAACATCACCCTCTTACAACTTTTCCCGGGTAGAAGCTACCATGTGAAGGGAATAAACTACAACAACTTCACGATCCGGCTTGTAGATCCCGCCATCACAGAGAATGACTGTTCTACCCTTCCTCACTTTTCTTTATCCCGTTCCAATTTCAGTGACAGTTACGGTTACATAAGAACCCTGACCCCCAAAGACGTAAATGAACCATATGGAACCTTTCAAGAGCGAGGTTTCGTTAATGGCTCCACATGGGAGGAAGGCCAAATAAGCGTATTCGAGCACGTGACTTTCTTGAAGTGCAGCAATCCGGTGAGGGACGATCCACTATTCGTGGACACTGCCCCTTGCATTAAGAGAAGTGATCATGATCATGTTTATGCTGTTGTTGGAGGATTGCAGGTGGTTGAGTTAAGAGATGATTGCAGTGTGAAGATGGTTGCTGTCTCATCATTTCTTCCTCATCACCGAAACTTGTCATCATACGCTGAAATTCATAGGAGACTCAGCTACGGATTTGATCTTTCCTGGATGTTTGCCGGTGCTTGTGCATCTGTTTGTGGGGAGATGAGTTCTTGCCTTTTCAACGAAACTGATCAAAATCTCACTTGCGGCGATTTCTGTCGCGATACAACGAGCCTGGAATGCAGTAAGAAAATTAGTATTTCTTTTACTTGGTGTTCATTAATTATGGTTGAAATAAAAAATAATTTTAAATATTATAAATATATAATTATATAAATCATAAATCTTAGTTTTTTTTTTCTGAATTTGATTATTATATTTGCATTTTTTATTATGGTAATACTAGTATATACTATATAGTACATCTCTCTACACATTATTTTTAATACGGAAAAAATGTAAATATTAGTACAAAAATTTTTATTTTTTTACGTAAATATTTATATTTTTGTGTTAAAAATGGTATGTGTATATGTATATTAATTTTTTTTCTTATTATTATCTTCAAAATTAGGGAGTTAATATATTTTTAATGTGATTTAGGGAAAGTCTCAAAGCTCCAAATCATTGCACAAGGTATGAACTTTTTATCCCTTGTACTGAGAGTTTTTTTTTTTTTTTCCTGGCGAGGGGTGGGTTTATTGCATCCCTTGTGGTGGCTGGTGAGTCACTGAAATGTTCGTTTTTTTTTTCTTTTCAAGTTTTTTAATTTTAGTACATTTCTGCTATTGAATTAATAAGAATCTAGTTCTTTTGTATACTAGGTTTGCCTCTTTATTTAAGAAAATTTGGTTAGATATTCAACACAAATTAGGGTTGATGTTGAAATTGGTTCCCGAAAAATATCATATTTTTCAAATTGGTTCTAAAAGATTTTATTAGTCATATTAATTCCTGAAAGATTATTTAGCATTACAAAGTTTAAAATTCCAAAATGAAATAATACAAATGAATGATTAATACTAATGGCTAAAAATAATAGAATACTTAATTCATGCGAAACATGGAAATATTTCCCAAAATTTTACTTGTTATTAGTTATTACTTCATATAAGTTATAAGTTATTTGCTAGTTATTATTTTCCTTTCATTGATAGAAGTTTTATTGTCTTTACCGTGTATCTAATTTTTCAGTGATTATTTTCTACAGATTTCGCATATGGAATTTTGAAAGGTAAATCTCATTCTTCATTTTTTCTAATGCAAAATAGTTTTTTTTTTTTTTTTCCTTACAAGGATGGGTATCGAACCCGAGACATTGAGAAAGGAAAATTTTAGCAATTAGTGTTGCACTAAGTGAGCTAACCTCAGTTGGTAATGACAAATAATTTAATCTCATTAATTAAGAAAATATAAGATATAATAAATTCAATATTACAATAATACACTATAAAACTATCTATATTAGTCAATATATGCTATTGATAATATGTTTATATTTAGATTTTTTTAATGTTGGATTAAAGTGTAATTGTTTAGTTTCCTTTTGTCTTGGTTTGTTTTTTTTTTTATGTTGAACCTATGTAATGATTTAAAATAATTTATTTATTTAGTGGTATGTTTGGGTGTGATTATTTAATTAAAATTTTTTTTATTTGATTTTTTTTTGTTTTTGACAACTTTTAGAAATAAAAATAAAAGTATCAGTAAAATATAAAAAAAAAATTCTTTTTTTAGAAGATAAAATTTACATATTTTTTTTAAAAAAAAATTTACTCAAAAAAATATTTTAACATAACAAATAAACAAAAAAATATTTTTATATTATTGTACATAAATATAATTAACAAATAAAAAATATTATTATATAAAATATTTAAATATAAAATTATTTTTATTTTTACATAAAATTTTTTAATAAGAAATCTTCTCAAAAAATATTTTTTTAAGAATCTCGCTAATAAATCATTTGTTTCTTGTAAATTTTTTGTTTTTATATTTAAACAGGATTCCGCCAAGTAGTAGGTAAAGATACCGGCGAGGTTTTGTCTGAAAAGGATGTATTAGCTGCCATTAAAGTAGGAGTGTTCACGGGAAGGTTTCTGATGCCTTACATGTTTGTTAAATATACATTGGGTGTTATCTTTTTCTTTGCATTGTTGATCTACACATTTCGAAGAAGGCATCTTTCAATTTATGGCAATATTGAAGACTTTCTGCAACACAACACCCTCATGCCAATAAGATATTCATATAAGGAGATAAAGAAGATGACCAGAGATTTTAAGGAAAAGTTAGGAGAAGGAGGATTCGGTGCAGTTTACAGAGGGAAGCTAATAAGCGGGCCCTTTGTAGCCATAAAAATGTTGGGTAAAGCCAAAGGAGGTAACGGCCAAGATTTCATCAGTGAAGTTGCTACAATTGGAAGAATACACCATGCCAATGTGGTGAGGTTGATTGGTTTTTGTGTCGAGGGTTCAAAACGCGCTCTGGTATATGAATTCATGCCGAATGGTTCTCTAGATAAGTATATTTTCTCCGAAGAGAAAGGTGTATCTTTAACATATCAGAAGATGTTTGAGATATCTGTGGGAGTGGCACGAGGTATGGCTTATTTGCATGAAGGCTGTGACATGCAGATTTTGCATTTTGATATCAAGCCTCACAACGTCCTTCTTGATGAGAACTTCATTCCAAAGGTCTCAGACTTTGGTCTTGCAAAGCTATATCCTCTTGATAATAGTATTGTAACTTTGACTGCGGCGAGAGGAACAATTGGTTACATGGCTCCAGAACTGTTCTATCAAAATATTGGAGCAGTGTCTTACAAGGCTGATGTCTATAGCTTCGGAATGCTTTTGATGGAAATAGCAAGCCAGAGAAAAAATATGAATTCACATGCAGAGCATTCAAGCCAACTTTACTTTCCATTTTGGATTTATGATCAGTTGGCTGCAAAGGAAAATTATGAGATAGAGATGGAAACTTTTAATGACGAAGAAAGGAGTGAACTGGCAAAAAAGATGTTTCTAACTGCATTATGGTGTATACAATTGAAGCCAAGTGATCGTCCTTCAATGAATAAAGTAGTGGAAATGTTAGAAGGAGATATTGCCAATATTGAAATGCCCCCAAAACCTTCATTTTATCCAAATGATGTGATTCAAAGAGAATCCAAGATTGACTCAGGAGAAAGTGATTCAAACAATTCTGATCTCTCGTATAGTTTTGAAGAGGAAAGTACAACCAACCCTTTGTTAAAGTTTTCTGGTTGATGCAAACATGGTTTACTTCTTTACAATCTTCTTTCTTACTTATCAAGTAAAAGGCAAGTTTTTTTAATGAAGCTGTATGTGTGTATTTTTTTGTTTTTCCTTTTTATCAACATTATTGTAAGCTTCTGTTTACAAATTGATCATTTTGTATTAAATAAAATCCTTAGAGTTTTAAGTTTTAGCTTTTAACCCAATTCTCAATTTTTAGGGTTTTTACTTTCCAATCTTCACAAAATTCAGGTCCTTGACATTCCTGTTGTATCTAAGTCTTGCACAATAATACAGCAATAGAGATAAGTTACTCTTGCATATTGTATTCATAAAGAAAGATATATAGAATACACTGGAAGTATTGTTTTTGTGCTAATCAAAGAATTGTTTTTTCAAATCCAAGATCACTACATAAAGCAAGTAAAAGCAAATTCTTCTTTCAATTTTTTTTTTGTCACTTTTTTTCTTTTTCTTTTTTTTTTTTTTTGGGGTATTTACAACGCCTATCAGGAGTGCATGAGTGCATGAGTGATACATTTTACAATAGTTAGTTATAACTCATTTATCTAACAACATCAACAGATGAACATGAATCTATAGAAGGCCTATTAAAGTTTCAAAAAAAAAAAGTTACAACTTACAAGAGCACCTCCTACCACTTCACATCCAGTGTGAGAGCTTCTGGAGGAAGAAGAACTGGTCGCAATTTCGTATATGACATATTGGACATCAAATTAGCCCATGAAGCTGAATCGGATTCGACAAAAGGCTTCACTTTCTTGATCAAAACCGGCTTTAGCCTGTCTGCCTCGACTCTTGCCAATATCTCGAACCAAAACCTCTCTACGCTCGGTCTTGTTCTCCAATCAGGCAACGTGCGACTAAGTGTAACATTACTCCCTATGTCTCTTTCCAATTCTAGAGGGAACTTTACAGCAGCTGATGCTTTAATGTTTGCTCTGATGAAACCAGAAAACTGATCTTGAAGAATCTTTTGACTGGCAAGACTCCTCAGGATTTTCTCAAGCACACTTAATTTAGAGGTTAACTTATCAATGGGGCATGTTCGCTTTCTAGGCGTATGGCCATGGTAACATTTTTCCGGAAGCAGCTCAACTGTGTCCTCTGAAATCGATGTAGTTTCTATTGGTGCATATCGGTTTCTAGCTTTATAAGCCACTAATGATGCAGACCCGAATATGCGTACAGGAATAAGCGACATGCACATTGACTGCAGAAAGGGCCAAAATGCATGCCTTCCCTTGCTATATAAGGCAGTCCCATTTATTTGCAGATCGAGATCAGACGAGTAGAAAAGAGATATTTGTTGTGCTTGATTTACTTCTACTGCAATACCTTCGCCAACAAGGATGTGTTTCAAACCAGTATAAGAAACATTCATCTGCAAAATCAGAATGTATTGAGACATCATAACAGATAGTAACTAAACAAAAAAATCACAAGATATATCATAAGTTCATAACAAGCTACTTGCTAAGGAAACAAGAATGCTATGACATTCATGGCAGCATAAATGTTAACTCTACCAACTGAACTAGAAGCCAAACAACACTACTGGCAGTTAACATTTCTTTGACTTCAGAAGCATTAATTGTCACAGATCAATGTCAAATGAAGATAAAATGCATAACATATGTGGCAAAAATCAAAGTACAGGTTCAGTGGTTCTTCATAAATATGAAAAACAAGAAATGAAGACATATTTAATGCTATGACAAATCTAAGAAATAACAGCTAGTTGCTTTCAATAACAAACATAGTGACATAATCCTTGCACCTTGTTCTTCTTCTTCTCAAATCAAATCCACATGAAGAATATTTAGTTCAATTACTTCAAACTCTATGATTGGCTATCAGTTAAAATTACTCAAACAAACTTAGTATAAAAAATGAGAAAATCTTATGCCAAATGAACAACATAAGAAACATGAACTTCAAGTACTAGTACTTCTGCCAGATAGAGATCTGAATAAAACAGTAACAGAAAACAATTAAAAACCCAAAATTTAGATGAGAAATGAAATCATACAGGCAATGAAAGTGAGAATCTGTGAGTGTCATCAACAACCAACTCAAAAGGTCCTTCCAATTTGATTGAATCAAGAACAGCAGAGGAACTAACACGACGAATCAGAGACCCTAAATCCTCTTCCTCCGATTTGGATTTCGTCCTCAACTTGCTCCAACTGGCAACCTGGTCAGAGAATTTCACAGAAAAATTGCTCTTTTTTCCAAACCCAATTCTGAACTCGAAGTTCTGAAACGTTCCGAACCTGAACTTGTTCGCAACAGATTGCGAATTGAGAACCCTCAAATCGTTCAAATCCCACTTCTGCTTCACCGAGATTGCCTTCAATACATCCTGATTTCACCGAATCAAGCAATTAAGAATAAAAATCGTTTTTTTTTTTTTAGGTTTTCTTTTTTTAAAATATGAATAATAAAATAAAAGGAAGAGAGAGTGGATAAGGGAGTGAGAGGGGTTAAGTTAAGGTACCTGTAAGATGAGGGTGAGATTGGAAGAGGGGTTTTCAGAAGAGGAGGAGGAGAAGGGAGTGATTTGAAGAAGGAAGAGGAAGAAGAAGGTGAAACGACGAGAAAACATGGTCGTAAACGGCGGAAAGTGGCGGAGATAGGTGTAAACGGTACTGCGTTTTGATTAGTCGCTTGGATATGTAATGTAAGTAGTCTACTCTACTATTTAAAAATTTGCTTCAATAACTATTGTTATTACTATCTTCTCAAATCTCAACATACCTGAAAATAAAAAAATGTTCAGAACCTAGTAGTTTTTTACAAGTGGATTAATCACAATTTCATATAGAAGTACGAGATATCAATTTTTTTCAGATTGGAATCTTTAAAGGTTTTTTTTTCTTTTTTTATTAGTAATCACAATCTCTTTTGTTCTAATTTTATATAAAGAAAATCTTGAAGTTAATGCATACTAATCGAACCAACACATATCATATTTTAATTATGATAATTCATATATTATAAATTTAAATAATAACTTAATTATTAATTTACAAATGACTTCTTAATATTAATTTTGTTGGATCTTTATTTTATATAATAAATTAAATAAGTTTATAGTTATAAGTTTCAAGACCAATACTTTGTATTTTTTTTCCCTTTTGGTGACTCAATGTTTTGTATTAAACTAGTTTTTTTTTTTTGGACTTGGTTTTAAACTAGTTGAAACTAAGTGATATTTTGTAACTATTTTAACACTAGAATATACATAAAAAAATTTATATAAACAATCAATTATGTATTATCATATCAATAAAATTAATTAATTTTTAATTTATAATTTTAAAATTATATAAATATATAAATTGCAAAAAATATATAATAGACCTCAATAAGAAACAACCTCAAAGATTTAATCAAAAAAAAAATATATCAAATGATTTAATCGTTTTCAAAATAATCTTTATTAAAAGATCTCTTTGCACCAATAGTGAACTCTTTTTCTTTAATAGAGAGTAGTGAACATTTTTTTTTCTCGGTATTAAGCAGTGAACATTTTTAATTACAGATAACAACCTCAAATTCTGAGTATTTAATATCTATGGTTATGGTGTTTACTGTTTAGACCAAAAATACCCAAAAAAAAAAAAAAAAAAACAATGGTGTTTAGAACCAAAAAAAAATAAGACCACAGGATTGATTATTGAACACTGAGTACAGTAAGAACCTGCTGCAGTACCATAGCCTGATGATTCATTTACATCTTCATTTCTCACCACCACGTGGCACACTCAACCTGGATTTCACGCGCCCCTTCTTGCATCTTTCGTGCTTCCCATTTCCCAATACTAAAACGGCGTCGTTTCATTGAAACTGAAATACACGCGCCTGCACTGCATTCAGGTAAGAAAAACTCGATGAAGAAGCATAGACTGTGGCAAACGAATGAAAAAAAATGAAATGACCAAACTCAAGGTTGCTCCATTGATTTCCCAAAATCAAAGAATTTTATCTTCTTTTTTATTTTTAATTTAGAAAAAAAAAAATAACAGTTTCACTCTTCGTGTTAGGGTTTCTCAATTTCTCTTTGTGGAACATAAGGTATGCAATGTTTCATCTCCTATTCTTTTATATTTTTTGTTTTTCTGATTTCTATTTTGTTTTTCTTTTCTGTAAAAAATCGTTCGCATTTTGTTCTATTTTGCTAGATTAGCTTTGATCCTCTTCTGATTTTCTCCCCTTCAGGTGCTGTGTGTGGTTATTGATGTTGAGAACGATCAACATTTCTAAAAAATAATCCAAGAAAAGTTAAAAATTGTTGCTTGAATTTTAACAGAAAGGGGGAGAAAGAACAAAGAAGAAGGAGAAGAAAGAGCTAGGGATTGTGAATTGAATGTTTGATTTTTGTGAATGGCCTGCGAGAGCTGTGGCTGTGAAGGGAACTTGAATGTGAGAAAGCCTCAGTTCTATGAGTTCTATTCTTCCACTCCTGAGAAGCTGGTAAAACTCCTCTCTATCTTTCTGTTGTTGTAGACCTAGTTCTAATTGCATGTTTTCAAGCTTCAAATTCATAAATTGTCAAATTATACTCTGTTATGAAATGTATGAAATCATCATGAGTTACCCAGTGGTACCAAGTGTTATGCAAAATGTGTGAAATCCTAGCTAAATCTGACTTACCCATTACTACTTTTGCATGCAATATATTATGATTTAACAAAATAAAGTATGTTGTGTTGTTGTATGCTCAAATATATGTTATGCATTTTCAAAGAAAGAGAAAAGGACTTATTTATTGAAAGTGATTCTTGGAAACTAGTTTGTGTGTGTGTGTGTGTGGATAATGTGGAGTACTAAACTTTCTGAAAAAGTGACCCTTTGTGAGTATTGTTATGGAAATGGTCCTTTGCTAAAGCAGTTTTCTAATTCTGTTGTAAGTTCACAGTTTAATTTCCCTCCTAAGTTCCCAGTGTCACTGTCTCTAAGTGAGGCTGTGGCAAATGAATGATATTGGTACATCTCATTTTATAATGCTGCTTGGGATTTTGGTTTTTGAAAGCGAATTCTCTTGTTGCAGAAAATTCCTGCTGCATTCATTCATCACTTGCAGGGCAGGGCAGATGGCTTAGTTTCAGTAACAGGTCCTAGTGGAAAATCTTGGTCAGTTCAATTGATTATGATGGAAAACGATATGTTCTTCCATCAGGGATGGCCATCGTTTGTGAGAGATCATCGTCTGGAATGCGGTGATCTTTTGGTTTTCAGATATGAAGGTTACCTGAATTTCACCGTGCAAGTATTTGATAAGAATAAATGTGAAAAAGTGGGATTTAATTATGAATGCAGTCAAAATTCAGGCATCTTCAATAACGCAAGAGGCCAAAAGAGAGATAGGAATGAGAAATCCTCTCTGGATGTTATTGTGGAAGGGGCTACAAAGAAAATGAGAGGCAACAATGCCGACAACCAGGAACTTCAGCTGAGCATAGTTGGTAAAGACATATTGCAATATGAGTTGGTAAAACCTATTAGTATGATCAAAGAAAAAGAAGAAACTTCGAGAGCATGTTCAGCTAATGACATCCCATTGCCTTTTCATGTGGAAAATAGCAATGAAGATGAAGGTAAAGTTAATTTTATTTATTTATTTTGGGTCACACGAAAAAGGTCTACTAAAATTAATCCAATCTTGCATTACGAACTGGTACTTTCTATAAAATCCTAAACTCCCTTGCTTGAATTGTTCAATTTAATACAGATGCTGAACAATATATTCTGAATGGTATTTCACTATCAAACTTACCAGCACATGATGAGAAAAAAGTAGCTCGATCATTTACTTCATCTTTTCCATATTTTGTAAGGATCATGAAGAGCTTCAATGTTGGCGGTTCATATACTCTGGTGGGTTGCTACCTTCCTTGGCTCTTAATTTGAGAAAGGTTTTTAGTGGAATGTATTATAGAAATCGAATTTTTAACAATTACAAATATGACTTCTCTCTAACCATATGCATGCAAATATTTACATGTGCATGTAAGTTACACACATAAAACTCTTGATACTGATTTCTAATTGGGATAATGCAGAATATCCCGTATCAATTTTCTATGGCACATCTCCCAAACTGCAAGATAAAGATTATCCTTCATAATATGAAAGGAGAACATTGGACTGTTAATTCTGTGCCAACAACAAGAGTGCATACAAGTCACACTCTCTGTGGAGGATGGATGGCTTTTGTGCGTGGCAATAACATAAAGGTTGGAGATCTCTGCATTTTTGAACTTGTACATGAGTGTGAATTACTTGTTCGTATTGCTGGAGCTGGAAAAGATCTACAAGACCCAGTTGCGAAGCCAGATTTAAGTAACCCGATGGCTTCAAGATATATGCCGGTGAATCCTAAAGTCAGCCCAAAAAGCACAAGAAATGTTGATCAATCGGTTAAAAAGCGGTCAAGGGTTGGTCAAGAAGCTGCTTTTTCCAATGAATCAACGAAATCTGGTAAAACATCAAATTCTTCTAAGAAAACAACGGGGCTTGGCAATCGGACAAAAGCTGCCAATAAAAAGTTGGGTAAGTTTTTATTTTCTCCATTTGTCCAATAGGTTACCCTCTCAATGCTAGTTTAGTGTAGATGCATATCTTCTGTTTCTACGACAAACATTTAGGACATAGTTTTATTTGTTGAGTACAAGGATATAATCAACCCTAGGGAAAATTGCTGAACTTTGTTTTTTTTTTAATTATTATTTTTAATCTTTTAATTTTTTATTTGTAGAAGTTTCTACCTTCCAAATCATGACATCATGACATAAGTTGCATTTTGAACTATATTTGAACTATAAGCAGAGACAGCTGCTCAGAAGAGGCATCGTGTGGAAGATGAACTAAGCTCACAAGCTAATGCTGGCTTGAGAATGTTGTTTGCACTCGATGAACAAAGAGTGGCTCAAGCCTTTACTTCCCCTTTTCCTAACTTTGTGAAAATCATGAAGAAGTTCAATGTCAGCGGATCATACACTTTGGTGAGTTCTACAAAATCATTTAACTTCCACTTTCACATGTTCTTTTATAGAGTATTTATTTGATGTCAATGCTAAATCATGAATGCCCGTCACATTGTAGAAAATCCCATACCAGTTCTCCGCAGCACATCTCCCTGCCTACAAAACAGAAATTGTTCTTCGAAATTTAAGAGGTGAATGTTGGACTGTGAACTCTGTCCCAGACGCAAAGGGCAGAACGGTGCATACCTTTTGTGGTGGATGGATGGCCTTTGTTCGCGATAACGATATCAATTTCGGGGACACGTGCATATTTGAACTCGTTGCTCAGAGTGAGATGCGAGTTTATATATCTGGGGTGGGCAAGGAAGGTCTTGAACATCAAAACGGTCAATTGAAGCTTAACAGATTAGCCAATGTTCCATCTACCTGCTAACATAATAACATCCTTGTTTTTGTGAGACAGATAAGTTGATCTTTAATGGAGATGTTTTTATGGTGAAAGTTGCAAAAAGATCTTTTGCCTGTAGTGTATGTTTAAGTAATTTCGTACTCTTTAATGGTATATGGTTTAACACTTCACCGTTCACATCTCAATTCATCATCTCCACAAGATATTTCATATTAGAATATATTATTAGTTATGCTTATTATGCCATTGCTTTTAAGTTCATCTCTATGTGATTGCCTATTAGACTATACTAATTACTTCCTATTATGTCATTGTTCTAAACTGTTGTGTCACTCTCTGGGTTCATGGGATGTTGGTCTCATTCTGATAATCAAACTTACCATTATATGATTTTGACTGTGAAAAGAGTTTATTCATTGTATAATCATATTCATATCTATTAGGGATCTTGATTTACAAGTTAATTGTTGCTTTGTTATGTTGACCATGGCTAAGTTATCTTATGTAGACATCTATCAGCAATAAACCAATCTGGGTTTGCCGAGTGGTCAGTTTATTCAATGATGGATTAAGATTCTCTAAAGTTATGAACTCACACGAAATAAAAATTATTATTACAAATTCAAAAGTGATTAAAGTATTGTCTTACCATTTTACCAATTCAAATACTTTAGAACATCTAAGACACAATGCTAATATATAATTAGATATGATTTAATATGATCCAAATGTTGCTAGTCTTAGTAAATATATCACATTAACAATTTTTTTTTTTTTCAAAACAAAGATATACCGAAACCAGAAATAAAAAAGAAAAATCCTCTAGAGCGTGGTGGGATAAGGCAATTTTTGTTGTTGTTGTTGACTGGTTGGATAGGGTAATTGAAAAAGGGAAGATAATTTTAGAAAATATTTAATATTCTTAATGGCAAAATATTGTGTTTAGTTATTTTATAAAGAAAATGTTGA
>JASCZI010242264.1:14379-30408 GCA_036250425.1 Stylosanthes scabra | reverse complement strand
TTCGCTATTACTTTGTGCGGGAAATTCTAGAAGAGAATCCAGCAGATACGATGACTAAGGTGGAGACGTCAGCCAAGTTTAGAAGTTGTTTAGACTTGGTCAACATTCTGCATGTATGATTTAGTTTGAGTCAGCACTATTATTCATTTGATATGGTCTAAATATGTGCCAAGGTGGAGATTTGTGAATACGATGGTGGTGACACAAATATTAGCCCCACATCGTGTATAGCTTGAAGGGAGGGGGTGTTATACCCCTTATATATAGAGGTTAATGTTTTAGTTTTTAATCATCCCAAAAATGTAGTCTCTTCTATATATTCACATATTAAAGGGATCAGCTACAAGTAGTGCTGACCGGAGACGTAGGCAAAATTTGGCCGAACTCCGTTATCAATTGGTGTGTTCTTTCTTTTCTCTCTTTTATTGTTATTTGTTTATTTATTTATTTATCTGTGTTTTATTATATTGCTAGTATTCAATATATATTGTTAGTGGGTTATTGGGTAGAAATAATTTGTAGAGTAATACTGTGGTAGTAGTTCTGTCTAAGGAGGTTGGAATTAGTGAGAATGGTCTCTTCCCTCCGGCCTTTCCTGGGAATTTTATTGTTAATAAAATTCTGTCTAAGGAGACCGGGTTTAAGTGGGACTTGATTGTGCCTCATCCAATCTGTCCTGGGAATTACTATAATAGTAAAGCTCATAGGATTGATTTGTATTGAAATTATCCACGTTTCCGCAACAATTTGTTTAAATGAAATATTCCATTAATAACAGATTTGAGTAATAAAACAATTAAAAGAGATGAGCATTTGAAATAAAGAGGAGAATTTGGGATAACAAATAGAAGAAAATCAACAATTAATTAACAAGTAGATAAGAGTAGAAGGAAAGAGGAGAGAAGAAGAGGAAGAAGAACAAGATGCATCATTGGCAAAAGAGAAAACGAAGAAAATAAAAGAGAAGGAAAGAAAGAATGTTAAAGAAAAATGGCACACTGATAGGATTAGTATTGGCGCGGTTTAGACGCTTAGTCTAACTAATTAGACTATAAATAAGAATATGTTATAATAATTTTGGTATGATTTGGAATGTAATCAAAAGTTTAGTTTTTTCTTTGATCATTTTCTACAGATTGGGTCTCTAATTCTCCGTGATTTCTTATAATTTTATATACTCTTAACACGAATTCGTATCATATCCTCATTTTAGATAATTTAGTTAGATTAGATTTGGTTATTATTATTATTGTTATTATTATTATTATTATTATTATTATATTATGCTTAGTTAAGCAACTGTCAAAGTACTGCAAGCACATAATTATTGAATTATGGATGAATTTTTTCAAATGGGTAGGGAGAAACTAGTCAAACTACTTTACATGCTTTCATTTTGTTAGTGGCCAAACCGGTCCACACCTGTCTTTTAGGCATACAAAATATGAAGTGGATCATGATTGTTACACAATAAATCACAGTTTTGCTAACTCTACACGCAAACACATAAGACACATATTTCTTCCCAACTCTAGCCGCTTCAACTCATGTCTGCACTTCAGTCATGCGCCTCTCACAAAATCAAAAGACCCAAAGCTTCTTCTTTCTTCTTCTTGTTCTTCATCATCACCTCCTCCATCTCCGCCCTGTCTCCATTTCTGCCTTTATTTTGTACTCTGCTTTCACTTCATACTCCGCATCCGTCTCCGCCTTCATTTTATACTTCTTCTTCTTCTTTTTTTTCTTCTTCTTCTTCTTCTGTTACGTGGTGGTTGTGGTTGTTGTTGTTGTTGTTGTTATTACATGGTGTTTGTTTTCTTCTTCTCCTTTCTCATTTTAAAATTCTGCTCAAATTGGTTTTAGATTCTGTATTTGGTTTGAATCCGAGTATTTGAAAACCTTGAATGTTGAATGCTAAAACCATTTACGATTCTGTTCACCTCATTTTAAAATTCTTCTCAAATTGGTTTTAGATTCTGTATTTGGTTTGAATCTAAGTGTTTGAAAACCTTGAACGTTGAATGTTAAAACCATTTACGATTTTGTTCACCTCATTTTAAAATTCTGCTCAAATTGGTTTTAGATTCTGTTTTTGTTTGAATCTGAGTGTTTGAAACCCTTGAATGCTAAATATTAAAATCATTTAGAATTTTGTTCACCTCATTTTAAAATTCTGCTCAAATTGGTTTTAAAATTCTGCTCAAATTAGTTTTAGATTCTATATTTGGTTTGAATCTGAGTGTTTGAAAATCTTGAATGTTGAATGCTAAAAACCATTTAGGATTCTGTTCACCTCATTTTAAAATTCTGCTCAAATTTGTTTTAAAATTCTGCTCAAATTGATTTTAGATTATGTATTTGATTTGAATCTGAGTGTTTGAAAATCTTGAATGTTAAATGCTAAAAATCATTTGAGCGGAATTTAAAAATGAACTGAGAGCAGAATCCTAAATCAATTTGAGCAGAATCCTAGATACTCAAAACCAAAACTTAAATCAAGTGAATCTAAATCAAGTTCAAAACACAAAGAAACTTACACATAAATTCAACATTTAAGAAATACAAACAGAATCCTTGAATGGTGAATGCTAAACAACACAAACCACAACCACCATCACGTAACAGAGGAAAGAGAAGAGGTAGAAGAAGAAGAACAACAACAACCACGTAATAGAGGAAGAAGAAGAAGAAGAAGAACAACAACAACGTAACATAAAAGAAGAAGGAGGAGGAGAAAAAAGAAGAGAAAAAAACGGAGTATGAAATAGAGGCGAAAGCGAAGTACAAAATGAAGACGGAGTACGAAATAGAGACGAAGGTGGGGCGGAGATGGAGGCGGAGGCGGTGAAGAAGAAGAAGAGGAGGAAGAAGAAGAAAAAAGAAAGAAGAAGAAGAAGTAAAAAAGGAGGAAGAAGAAGACCACAGGAAAAGAAGAAAAAGAAAAAGAAGAGGAGGAGGAGGAGGAGGAGGAAGAAGCGCTTTTTCATGTGCTAAGGATTTTTTTGGGGGTTTAGGGACACGTGAGTGTAAATGTGTGTTTAGCATGTGTTTGAGTAAATCATGTGTTCCTTAATATTTATTGAATAAATTAATTCAAACATATGCTAGTAATATTAATTCAAAGATTTAACTAATAAATGTATTGAAAGTTTAGAATATAATATATATGTTATCGTTTTTTATGTAATTTGTTCTGAGGTTAACTAAATCTTTAATTATTCAAAGGATGGTTTACAAGGAATTTGAGAATAAAAAGGGTGGTAGATATGGGTTAGTTCAAGTTTATAGAAAGTTTAAAATAGGAAAAGTTATATGATAAAGGCAATAAGCTTTTTTCTCTGGAAAAAAGTCAAATAGGGCCCCCGTTTGGGCCATCATAATGATACCTTCACTTCACCGCCGGTGAGAGAGAGAGAGAGGGTATGATAGGTATGCACCCAAGATTCACCATCATTGTCTTGGATTTTATTTTAAATATATGGTGCCCAAAAAAGAGATCAATTTCACATAAAAAGTGAAAGATATATGGATCATCCGCTCTCTTTTGCTTTATTGTTATAATTTTTTCTTTTCTTTTGAGAGACTTTTATGGTGAAATGGCGAATGTCGAATGATATAATTTTAACACTTGTGTTTGATAATGTGTCTCATTCTATTATTGTGCACTCAACAGGTTTTGCTTTTCCTCTCTTTGCCAAATTATAATTATTGCTATATACAGTGCACCGGGCTGCTGTGCATGGAAGAAGTCAATTTTATGCTTCTTTTAATTTAGGGCAAAGAGTTATCAACCCATTTAAAAAAGATTACCCATATGTTTCATTAATATGATTTTATTCACATTTACATGAATAAAAATTAGATATGTATGTGTCTATTTAAAATTTCAAATATTTGTATGAATGATATTATGATATAAAACGTTTTGCACAGTTTTTCTTTTAACCTTTGTATATGTGTTTAATCATCATATTTTTTTAATGACTTTTTACTGGATTAATGTAAAAAATATTTATTTTTATTTATGTAACATTTACTTAATTAAATACATCTGATGGAAATATAAATTAAATTCTAAGAAAAATATTAAAAATACTTACGAAAGATTTAGATGCTGATAAAATTATTCATAAATAAAAAAAGAGCTTTCTTCACATAAAAGATGAGTTTCGTCTGTCAAAATTATCTAAACATCAACATGAGAGTTTGAGTAATTTTGATACGTCATTTTAGTAATTATGATAGATAAAACTCATTTTTCATAGATAAAAAATTCATTTTCAATAATTTTATCACCATTCAAATCTTTGATAGGATAAATCGTATCCGTTAGTATTTGCATAAAACCGTTAGGGCTGCTTTTATACATGTGTATCTGTGTGTTTGCTGATTTAATTTCTATGTTTTTATAATGGTAAAAAATATTTAGTTATGTTTATTGCTTACATGACATTCAAATAAATAATTTTACTAAGTAACATTCTTTAGCTTTTCAACATTTTAAAAATTAAAATTATATTGTTTCTTTCACTTTTTACATATTACTACTATATTAGTACTCTACCATTTCTTTTTTTAAAAAAAATAATTTATTTGTGAGTTGGAGATTTGGAAAGGAAAATATATATATATATATATTTCTAAAATTGCAAAGTTTTAATAGTTGTCTATATACATCATGTTTATTTTACGGTGATTCATGTGTATTGTTGTGTTCATATGAAATTAATAGTTGAATTATTGCATGCGAATTTTTACTTTATTTGACATGAAAAAATACAAAGAAATAAAAATGTAAAGAAATAGAGAAATAATTAAGGAAGACATGGTTGTGGAAAGTAAGAAAGAGGAGGTGAAAAACGATAAGGGAAAGTTGGTTGAGGAAGCTAAGGTTATAAGGTGGGAGTGTAAGACATATTTTTCTATATTCACGTTGTGGTGTGGTGTAACCTAATTAAGTGCTTGTAACCCTCTCCCTTTCACAGAAAGAACATCATCATCATCTGTAGGCTGTAACCATGTTTGAAGAGCAAGAGATTGAGATCCCTAGGCAGATAGGGTTGGTTCCTCCTCTCCCATTTGGAACCTTTGAATCTTTCAATAATAAAGCTTTACTGCCTACCATAGCTGATCCTCTTCCACCGCCGCTGCCGCCGCCGCATCTCGTCACTTCTTCTTGTTTGGGAGGAGCACATCAACTCCTTTCATTCAACAGATCCACTGCAAACAGTAATAATTCATGGTGAGAATTATTGAACACATCATAATTAACTTTAATTATTTTCAGGAACACCCTCTCCAATAATCTCGATGCATGCACAATTATTAATTTTATCCTATATATTTCGTATATTTACATATGGTAAGATATATAGTAAGATTATTATCTAACTATTAGAGTTGAATTGGTTAATTAGGGCAAGGGGAGAGGTAACAACAGCAGGAGATTGCATGATGATGATGATGATGAGGATGAGTAACAAAAGAAGTGGAGGTGGAGGAGGAGATATTGCAGCGGCGATGAAGATGAAAATAAAGAAGATGAAAGGGGGCAGTGGGAGAGGAAGAAGAAAGGTGAGAGAGCCTAGGTTTTGCTTCAAGACCATGAGCGATGTGGATCTCCTTGATGATGGCTACAAATGGAGAAAGTACGGTCAGAAAGTTGTCAAGAACACACAACACCCCAGGTATACTACACACCACTTAACTCAAATTTATGAATTAATTAAGAGGGGTCTTAATTAATTATACTAAAAGTCGCAATAACTTTTGTTTCATTAGATTCAACGATAAGATTGATCCATGATATAGCTAGCTAGAATATAATTCTTCTTATTTAAAAACTTTTGCCCCACAATCCACAAACCTCTTTTTAGGATTTCGCGCCTATCCAATTCTGAAATTTATGGATGACTTAATTAACAAAAGATTAGTTAATCAAGGAGGTTGGTTAATTATGAATTTGTCAACTTTCTATTGAGAACAAATTGTTAACCAAATTCTACCAATTACGCCCAGAGAGATCAAGATAGGCGACGCATACACTTTTAATCTTTTATCTTTTAAATAAATAAATAACATTACTGAAGAGAATTCAAACTTTAAGACGACACTTTGGTTAATGAAATCTCCAATGATAATGGGAGAGAAGTTAAGTCTCGATTAACACAAAAGCTTTCTCCTTGAGAATTGAGATATATATGATATACTTTTTGCTACTTTCCATCATCATATATATGTATGTTTTTACTTTCTTGCATTATTCCACATGCATGTCATTATTGTATTAATATTAAGAGCAATGATATATTATTTTTTATACATTAAAAGAAACACGAAAAAAAGACAAAAAATACAATAAATATGCCTGTGAATATTCTTCGACGAAAGATAAAGATATAAAAAATTTGAGTAGTATGATTGAGGTTGTGGTATGTGATCAGTGATATTCTAAAATCAATTTTACTAGTATAATTTAGGTTGTGATTAATAAAGTGGTATACCGATTCACCGATCACAATCTCATTCAATGAATATCTATTATAATGATTTTATAAATGTAGTATATACATGCTTTTTTTTATCCTTTGTCCAAAAAATAAAGATATTCTCTACCATTTGAAAATTTATAATTAATTGCAGATTTATAGAGATCTTTTAGATCAATTATTTGAATGGATAGAGATTGATTAGAAAATCTTAAATTATGAAGGGTCATTTTATTTTTAGTCAGAGATAGAACAAGTAAGATATTTACTCCGTTAAATAAAACTTTTATCCCACCTGGTAATTTATTAAAGATGTTTTTTACATGTTGCTAAATATATATGTAGAAGCTACTACCGTTGCACAGAAGAAAAGTGTAGAGTGAAGAAACAAGTGGAGCGGTTAGCTGAGGATCCAAGGATGATTATAACTACATACGAAGGAAGACATGTTCATTCTCCCTCTAACGACCTCCAAGACTCTGAAACTGCTTCTCAACTCACCGATTTCCTATGGTAGTCTAATAGTCCACAGACAACATCATATCATCATCATACGTCTGTACACCAGCATGTACTATAAATATAATATTCTAGTACATATATGTATGTATCTGCAAATGATGATGCATCATCACTCACTTGCAAATGCCACGCCTTAATGTCTCTACCTTTTTATTTCTTTTTAAGTTTCAATTACCCCATCATTAATGCATTATTATATATGTATACCTATTGAAACTTGGTGTAATCTTTTAAACTCTCTAACAAACCAGCAATCTTTCTATAATTTTTCCTCATTATCATATATGAATAGTCAATTAATATAATGAGAAATGTTACGTGACCATCAATTTTAATTTATTTTACCCGTTATTTAACCAATAATATATTGATTAAAGTGTAATGTTAAATTATAAATTAAAAATATGTTGAGAGTTGATAGCTAAAAATAATGGTTAAAATAAACTAAAATGAATGGTTATCTATCATTTTTTATGATATAATAAAAAAATAAAAAAAGTAAAGGTAACTAGTATCTTTTTAACCATAAAATCAGCCAATAAAAGTCATAGAACATTCAAAACCTAAAGCAGCAACTAACAATCAATCAACTTTGTATTTTTAAGAAACAAAACATCCGAAACCTAAAGAAATAAACATCAATTGAATTTAAGTTGTTAGTTGAATTTTTATTGATTATCTAGTATTATTGTAATAATAATAATAATGTAACCTATATGTCTGGACCTGGCCCAAGCATGTTACTTCACTAACTAGTTTAGTTATTTCGCCCGAGCTCACTGTCTCACTATTTAGGTAACTCATAGAAGGACACACTATTATAAGCTCAATCTCAACCTGATCATAAACTTCGACTGTGTCTTATGAAAAAGGATCATCAGATTCCATAAACACTGGAATGTAGTAAAGGATTATTGAGTCCCAAGATTCAGGATAATTCATACCTCCTTGCTTTGTTTGTTTAATTCGTGTTTCCATGAAATCATATTTGGTACTTGTACAGAACTACCTTCTAGGGTTTGGGACTTCCGGAGTAACCGAAGGTGCAAAAATAGAAAGTTGGAGGTTTATGTGAAAAGGTGAGAATGTACGTTTCGCCAAACAAGCATTTAAGAATTCTCCTAGTGCATCTAATGGGTTTTATGTTCATTTTTCACTCCTTAGTCCTTCATTTATACCCTTGATTTAGATGTTGATGACATATGAGATTAAGCTGATTTACTGCATGATTGCTTCACAAGGGATACTATTCTGATAAAAGATGAGGAGATTGAGAGGCTGCAATTACTTAAGGATCTGAAATCTAACAAGCATGAAGCTGAATAGGTATGGACCTTTTTAATTGACCTGGTTGATGGTGGTTTATTAGTATAGGTGTAAAATTCTTATATTTGGATTATATTATATATATATATATATATATATATATATATATATATATATTTATTTATTTATTTTGTTTAAGAATAATTTTTATCATTTAAAGAATATTGTATGGCATTATTATGTATTTTTATTATTTAAAGAATATTGTATGGTATTATTATGTATTTATTTTTATTTTATAATATTTGATTAATTTTATAAAAATACATAATTATATAATATAATCATATTACTAAATATTAGGTTTTAGAAAATAATATTATTAGAATAGACATATATACAGAATTTTCTTTTAAAAAAATTGAGAGAATAGGCAATGCATAAAAAGAGTAGCTCTAAGTATATAATGTGGCTATGTTTTTGGAGTGATGTCTTAGTTGAAAAAAGTATCTCCTATTCCTGTAGGCATAAGTGACGAAAAGCGGTGCCTTTGGTCCTTTAGAGCATCCCTTCATAAGCGTTTCCTATTCTAATATCGAAAAGCGCTCCCTTTGGTGCAAAAAACATCTCCTTTGAGAATAGGAGTCGGTATGAATAGGGTACACCCCTAAAAGCGCCTCCTTAGCCAAATAAGAGGCTCCTTAGCCTAAGGCATCATTTATTCAGACTTTTGCAGTCACTTTTTAAGCGTAGCTGAATGAGTGATTTTCTTGTATTGGATAGGGTTTAGAAGGCGTACTTGAGGGGAGAGCTGATCTCCCCTTTATATACCCGTTGTAATCCCTAGTATTTGGGGAGTAAATCTGTACGAGATTGATGCAGATATGATATTGATCTCATGTGGATCTGGTAGACAAGATTATGGCCCTTTTTTTAATCTGAATGGGATTGGGCCGTTATCATAATAGGGGGTTCTAATAAGGTTAACATGGATTTGCATTGGGTCGTCCGGGTCCAATATCCGAAATAGTTGCCCCGAACTAGTGGAGAACGAGGTTCCAGGCTTTAACAAGTTGATCCTTGCCCCGAGTCTGAGTGAGGTTGTCTCGCGATTCTTGAATCTGTGTCAAGGTTTTTGAGACGGCCGTTTCCGTATGATCGTCGTAATGTCATCCCACCATTATGTCGTCTCATCAAAGTGATGATTCATTTAGAGCTTCGGAAGTTGAGACGTTTTGGTGTGATTGATTGCTGATGTTTCTTCTAAAGACGTGGGAGATAGAGAAGCATGATTTTCGGTATTCGTGCCCATGATGAGACTTTTAAAGCTATGTCATTTTACTATCTTACCCTTTTCCATAAAGAGTGGTGTGGGGAAGAAAGATGGTTCTTTCCCTTTTTGCCCCTTATAGATTTCGAAATTTATAAGAGGGGGAATATAGGGAGTTTTACTCTTCTTCTTCTCTCTCCCGTATTCTCCACACTCTCCTGCATCGAGGGTTTCTTCTTCTATTTCTCCTTTATTCTTCTCTGCTCCAAGCGCTTCTTTCAAGCTTTTAGCTTTCGCAGGCTTGTGTTCTCTTCCAATCTTCAGGTAACCACTCTCATTTTCTGGAAGGAATTTCGTTTTTACATCTTTTGATTTCTACTTTCTAGTTTTTGGGTTTTCTATGGTGGCTTTTACACCTTTCAGACTATGGCTTGGGGTGAGTGGCTTCGGCCATCATGTTTTCCTGATGGGTTTCTCGACCATTTTTTCCTTCGCTTTTAGTGGCAGGGGAGACCATTGTTGGCCACTGTAAATCATGTTGCAATATATATACATATGCAAATGCTTATTTGTTGTTAGGTTTTGATAAGTGACAAACGATCAAAGGATTTGAGGATGAGCATAATAGCAAACGACAAGACAAAGAAGACGAAGTCCACACAAGATTAGAAAAAGGGTTAGAACGATAGAACTTAGTTTTTATCTTGTCAAGAACCAAAGTTCATATCTCTCTCACACACACACAAAAGTCTTTAAAAACATGACAACATATTTAAAAATGATTTAAGTTAAAAGGTTTTATTAAAACCCTAGCCGAAAAGCTTTCGAAACGTGTTTTGCATGAAAAACCATGCAAAGAATCGATTCTTTGGGTACAAGAATCGATTCTTGTAGAAGAAACTTCAAAGCATCGATTCTTTGTGAAAGAAACGAAGCTCTTTTTTATGAAAGCTCTGGAGAATCGATTCTTGGGTGAAAGAATCGATTCTTCCATAAAAGAATCGATTCCTACGGTGAAGAATCGATTCTTGAGATTCAAAAATTCAAAAATTGTTTTCCCGGCTAGTGAAAGAATTGATTCTTTAAGGGAAGAATCGATTCTTCATCTAAAAATTAGTCTAAAACGGCTAGTTTTTCAAAATGATTTGATTCCATTCACACCCCAACGGCTTTATTCTTTTGGGAGTCTATAAATACAAGATTTTGGGACTCATTTAAAGAGCAATTGATTAAAAACTCATCTTGTTACTATACTTCATTTTCATATCATTTCCAAAGTGTTATTATACACAATTTGAGAGATATACACATTTGGTTCATAGTACTTCATTTGTAATCATCTACTCTTCTTAGAGAGTTTTTCACAAAAGCTTTCAATACGTTGTATTGAGTTGTAAGAGTGAGTTTGAGTGAATACTATAGTGGGTAAGGATCCTAGAGCAAGCTAAGCACTCAAAGGAAATCTTGAAGTTGGGATTACTTCGAGTGGAGTGGGTTAGTTCTTGTGGAGTGGTCTAGTCCTTGAGGTGTTCATTCTACACTTTTGCTTGTAACGGTTTTACAAGCACCTTGAAGCTTGTTGGTTAGTTGAAACTTCTAATTGCGATTAGAAGAGAGTGGACGTAGGCAAGTGTTTGGCCGAACCACTATAAATTTGGTGTATCGTATCTCTATCCCTTATCTCTTACATTATTGTCATTTATATTTCACAAGCATTTTGAAATTGTAAAAGCTCCTTGTAAGTACTTAGGAAGTGGCCTAAGTCCTTGGAAACATACAAGTTCAATTTACTTGAAGTATTTGTTTTTCAAGTTTATTTAGCTTCCGCGCAAAATTTGTCATTGTTGATTATATACTCAATTCACCCCCCTCTTGAGTATTAAGTATACGTGCTTACCGACTAACAGCCACAGTTTTTTGAAAGTTTTGTTTTCTTGTTTTGATTCTTTAGAAAAAAAGTACTCATTTGGTGTTCTTCTTCCTTTCAAATAGGTATCAAAATGGCCGAGAATCCGCGGGGAGATCATGGGGTGGCGGCCCAGGAAGCGGAAATGGCTCAAATGCCGCATGAGCTGCCATTTATCTACCGGTGGGTTACTAATGACGTGTTAGGTGTGCTGTCGGTATTAACCCAAGGATATCTTGACAAGTTAAAAATTTCTGGGGTTATAATCGGCGGCAGGGATCTGGAGCAATGCTATCGGATAGAGGCAACTCGTCATGGAGAACGGGTTTGTTATCCAAACATGGATCACCCGATCGTTCCGAATTGGCTTTGGGTGAATGAAGTAATGTTCACCAAGTTCGAGATTCGGCTCCCATTTTTGGATTTTCAGCAAGTGTGATTCCGTGGCTCTGTCGCAACTCCACCTGAATGCGTGCTCATCCATCCGCTGTTTCGAATTGGTGACTGAGGTCTTCTTATATTTATTTAATTTTTATTCCTCACTACAAGAAAATCACCCATTTGGCCACACTTTTTTTAGGCACCGCTTGAAAAGGGGAGCCTATTCCTAGAATAGGAACCGCTTTTCAGGTGATGGCATGTTTTTAGCAGAATAGGGAATACAATTATGACATCACTTAAAAAGTGTCTCCTAAAAGAATAAAGAGATCCCTTATAAAGCGATGTCTAAAGTTAATGCCTATGGGAACACTTTTTATAACCAAAGGAAGCGCTTTTCAAGAGCAGCCTAATATTTAAGCTTTGGCCAGTTTTTTAGATCCTGCTGGTTTCTTTAAAAAAAAATTTGCCTAAGAACGACCCCGTTTTACCTTTTTTTAATAAAAAAATATCAGAATTACAATTTACAAATCACTGAAACAACATTTAAACTCAAACCCTAGACTTCGTGATAGAATTAAAGAACAGAGAAGAGGGAGAGGTGACGAAGAACAGCAATGGCGCCGTCTCAGCCCACAGCAGCGTCAGCGTTGTTCACCGTCGTGCTGTCTTAGTAGCCAGCACTGACAACGCAGTAGCTCCGCCGGCAGCCTTTGACTCCCTGCTCTCTTTCTTCCGTCTGGGGTCTGTCATCCGTGCCGTGTGTGTTACTGTGCTGAAGCGGCACACTCTGAAGTAGCTCCATCATCGTCTCCCGTCCCTGACTGAGCTATTGTTGCTGCTTCTTAGCAAGCGTAGGTGAGTTGCTGCTTCAAATATTCGGTTATTGTTTTTCAATTATGGAGGTGAGGTTGAGAGAGTAGGCGACGACAGCTGGAGCTACTGCTGCTACTCCCGTCGGCAAGAAGTTGCAGCTTAGGCTTCCTCCCATCTCCATTGGCCGATTCCGGAATCAACCATGGGCGCCGCCGCTCCATGCTCTCTTCTCCACTCACATTGTCGTCGACAAACCAATTCTCATAATAATAACAGATTTTCGTTCTCTTCGAACTTCTCATAATCCCTATTAGCTTATGCTCTTCATTTTCTTCAACTTTGCAGGTTCAAGATTTCATTCACTCTGCATCGTACCATCCTTTACATGGCTAGTTCTCTTAACGGCCCCACTCCGTTGGAGTCCTTCACAGTAGCGTCAAGTTCAATCAACTTGAAGGTTCTAATCTTGTTCAATTCCAACCGGTACTGCCTCCCCCTATCAATTTACTAGGTTCTGATTTTGGATTCTATTTAGGGTTATTGATTTCAATCCTTGTTTCATGTTTAATTTGGTTTGAATCTAATTTATTTTTAGTTATTTGAAACGGTTGCTAAGAATTCATGAGGAAAAGCATAATAGCACCAAGTGAGATTCGTTTTGAATGCAATTTATGCAAAGCATACAGGCCAACGTATTGATATTATTTAGAAGAATATGGATAGAGATTTATTTCATGACTGCAGAAGAGGCAAATGAGTTTAGGATTATTGATGAAGTTATTGATCAAAAACCAATGGCTTTGGTTTCTAATGCTGTTGCAAGTGAAGGAATAGTAATGGTTCTGATTAGAACTTGAGGGTAAGATTTAATAGAAGAGAACATCTCCTTCCAAAATTGGAATATGTGATTATTATTAAGCAAATCTTTCCTTTGAATGGAATTTTTCATTTACATGTCAATTCATTTTTGCTTTAGATTTTGCATTACTTGAAGGTTGGGCTAAGCTAATATTTCTAGTATTTCTCCTCTTTGCTACTAGGAATTATCTCAGTTTTTGTTGTGCTATTATGACGATTTTTTATTTTAATGTCAATGAATTCATTTATGAGAACAAATTTGATTTTAAATCTTGCTTAGCTTCCTCTCCTCATCACAGCTTGTCATAACCAAAAGTATTATTACATTTTATAATTTCATGTTGCTAACGTTGTAGCTTACTACCTACATTTATTAAGATTTTCTTAACCTGAGATTTGTTTTTTGCATATGATTAAGATATGCTTAGAGTGGAACAACAACATTGAAGGTTTGACATGTTGCCTGTTGGAGGTAATTTCTCCCATTTTTACTTCCACCATGAGTTGGCTAAACTAAAATACTACTACCATGTATGTCTTCTTTATGCTTTAATACCTCGGGTAATACGAAGAAAGGGTACATATCGGTCTGGCTGGGGAAAAATCGCAAGATTTTCGGTTTGTATGAAGATTCCTTTCACGACTTTAAAGGTCGTTACTTCAAGTCTTCCCGGTCGGGAATCATCACCCTTTTTGGCTAAGTTTAGAGGGGGATAGTTGGTTTCCATCCTTTGGAGCTCGGACACCGGATTTGATATTGTTCCAGTGATATATCAAGGGCTTAATCCCGATCAGAAAGACACAACGGATATACTTGTCTTTCTTTTTTCTCAACATAACTTAGCTCTGAAGTCCCTCCTGGGCAATCAGGAAGAGTCTGACGACTTATTGGTATCTCTACTTGTGATAGTTTTTATTCCTTTTGGTATCTTTTGCGTTTATGTTTAACAAATTTCTTCTTTTTTTTTTCTTCATTGTAGTTGCGATGGTCGGAAATGTTGTCATTCTGGCTCGCCTTCCCAACTCGTCCGACCTTTCCTGGCTGGATCTTCTGTCAGTAGGACGCAGGTTGTGCCGGTTAGGTCTGTGGGTAAGACTCAGGCTGTGCCGGAAAGAGGGAGTTCTAGTAACCTTGCCGGCGGCGCCACCGAGTAGTTGGTCGACATCTCGTCTCCAGTGAGGGAGGGGACTCCATTGCCTCCCCCTTCCCCTACGAAGAAGTGCCCTGCCATTGAGAATTCCACCGATCCAAAGAGGCCGAGGGTTTCTGAGGGAGGGTCACAGGAGTTTTGTCTGATGGACTGCTCCTTCGATGCTTCGGGTTTCATTGGAGGTCATTTGCTGGGGCCTCGAGCTCGGGAGATCCTTTGCGACTGCGATCCTATGGACAGCGTCCGTTGGGCCGAGTGGGCGATGGTGAGAGCGACGACCATCATGAAGTCCATGGAGCCCCGCTTAGCCATCACCGATGAGGCGAAGTGTCGGAGCGCCAAGCTACTCGGGGATTTGAAAGTGCTTAATCTCCTGAAGGTCGTATTGGAGGAAGAAAATGTGGAGGCCATGCAGGCGAAGTTGAAGGCCAAGGAGGATTTGGAGTCAGCCCTTGCTCATTTTAGACTTTCTGAGAACGAAAAGAATGCTGAGATTGAGCGTCTGCGTGCTGAGGAGTTGGAGCTGTCTTCGGCGGTGGGGGATTTGCAATTCTTGGCGACCGATGAGAGGGTTCGGGCTGACCTTGCCAATGCCCTTGCCGCCGACCTTGGGGTAGGGATGGCAACGGGTCCCCATGGGGGCGGGGACATGGGGGCCCCATACCCACATAATCTCCAATTATAATACAATTATAATACAACATAATCTATTAATCTCCCTAATCTTGAGGGAAAAAACAACAACAATGACAAGCCATAGATGATAGTTCAGTAGTTCACAAACCAAACACAACACTAACACTGATTTTCAATTGCCCTCAATTATAATCCAAGCAGAATCCTCACAAAAAAATAGAATTAAACTTGAAATAACATAATGAAAATCAATAGTCAATGAGATCCTAATCCAATTTCTAGCCGGTCAGAAAAATTTCATAAAATAACACTCATGACAAGCACAAAATATTCAAAACAATATACATTTCAATAAAAAAAATGTGGACAAATGAAAAGGAACAGATCTGGAATGAGAAAGCAACAATATTGAAGAAATAAACACGCAATGGAGGTTATAGGAGGTAGAGGGCGGCGGTGCGGCTGGGCTGTGATGAACCCATATTTCATGATAAAATATGTGTTATATTTGATGGGTTTATCAACATAAAACCACATAATTGCCTGTGAATAACCATGATTATGAACCTTTGCCATAGTTGTTCTAAGATTGATAAACATGCTAATTTAGCCCTAGAATTGAATGAAATTAGTATAATCTCATCCTTCTTGGTACCTTGATATGTTTGCTAGTGCATTTCAGGATTTTAGGGATTGAGAAATGATTTGGAAAGGCTAAAGAGAGCATTGGAAGCAAAG
>JASCZI010242263.1:0-26243 GCA_036250425.1 Stylosanthes scabra | reverse complement strand
CCGAAGTCTTCAAAGTAAGCTTCTCTAATGCCGCTTCAAATGAATTAGGTTGAGGTGGTTTAGGTTGAAGATTAGGTAGGCCCGGTTGTGGTGGTTGAAAAGGTAGTTGAAAAGGTAACCTTTGGAATTGTTGATAAGGTGGACGGTTTTGAAAATTTCCATTTTTAGGATTTTGGTTTCCTCCCCAACCAAGATTAGGGTGATTCCTCCATTCCAGATTGTATGTATTGGCATTGGGATCATGAAAAAGGTTGTCTTGGCTGATTTCTCATATAATTGACTTGCTCCATTGGTTGGTCTTCCTTGACTAGATAGCATTGATGGTTCTCATGAGGACCCCCACAAAGACCACATGTACTTGTTGTCTCCGCTTGAGTACCTATTGTAGCAACCTCTAGCTTCTCCATCTTCTTGTTTAAAGTGATGCGTTGTTGAGTCATAGCCTTATTTTGAGCTAGAATAGCATCCATAGTGTCAACTTCCATTACTCCCCTCTTGATACTTCTATCGGAGGTGAACATATATTGGTTGTTTGCCACCAACTCAATTAATTCCATAGCTTGCTCCGGTGTTTACAATTGAAGAGAACCTCCGGCTGAAGAATCCAAAAGAATCCTTGAAGTATTTGATAACCCATCATAAAACGTTTGTAATTGAAGCCAATCCGGGTACATGTTGATGGGACATCTTCTAACCATCTCCTTATACCTTTCTCATGCCTCATATAGTGATTCATTGTCTTTTTGAGAGAATGATTGAATGTCATATCTTAGTTTAGCCAATAATAACTAAATTATTATTAAGGTTGAGAAAGTTGATACTAAATAATTAAAAAGACATATTAAAAGATAAAGGTGCACTTGATACTAAATTACTAAAAAATTTACCTACTAATTGTTACTATATTATTAAAAAAAAAGGTGCACTTAACTTAAATCATTAATAATTTCTTTTATTAAAAGAAATTAAAATAAATGAATTATAATATGTTAGACTCAATTGTGCCACCTATGAATTAAAATTAGCATTTGAATTCTCTAGTAAAACTAGACGGTAAGACTACATAAAATGGCTAACAAAAAGAATTATCTAACTAACATTAAGCAATTTTCTTCTAACCCTAAGTTCTACACTATTTTATTTTATCTAATCTAATAATCAATTTATCTAAACAAAAAATTATCTACACTACTTTAAAAAATATACTTATTTATGTTGTGTACCTGGAAGTCCATAGCTCCAACCAGATGTGTTGTTAAGTTAAGCCGGTTGATGTCAGCACTGCGCACAACTGGCTGCCTTGCGCCGATTGTCGCGGGATGGGCCCTGCCACGCCCTTCCGCTTGTTCTCCACCACCTACGTCCATGCTGATACTATAGAAGACTACAAAATTTACTAAAGTGGGTGGGAGAGAATGAAAATGTACAAACTTAAACATCCTCTCCCGGTCCCTTATATATAGAGCTATAAAAAGCCAGTACCGGTCCTACATAGGGCGATACTGATAAATACCCAATATCAGTCCGGACCGATACTAGTAATGATATTCAAAATGGTAAATATGCTCAAAAATATGTATTTTGATACATAACGATTTAATTTTATTTATTTAAAAAAAAATTTCTAGGAGTGTGTGTGCTTTTGTGTTTACTTTTAGGGTTTTTTTCTTTATTATTTAAGGGTGAATTTAGTTATCATTTGGGCTAAATTTAGGCCGAATAGACAAGATCTATTTTTTTTAGAGTCCCATTTAAACACCTAAAATGAATAAAGTAAAAAAACAACCTAAAATAAATGAACAAGACTTCCTGTCCACAAAAAAAGAACAAGACTTTTGTAATTCATATTTTATTTTTGTTTTAACATAAATTAAATTTATCTTTAATTTACAAACATAATACATCTAATTTAAATTAAAGATACTATAAATTAAAGGATATAAAAGACCTTGTTTCAAATAAAAAGAAAATTAAGAAATAAAATACAATTAAATCGATAAATATTATACATTTATTTTTTATTATTTGAATATTTATTGTTATTTGATTTTGTCTATTGTACTTGAGTAAGATTATAACACTTTAGTTGATTTACTAATTTAAATTTAGAGGAAATTTTAATCTAATTATATTTTTTGTCATTATTTTTATTTTATATATTATTTTATCATAAAACGGTTATTTAAAACGGTTGAACCTTTGGTTGAATCGGTTGAATCTATAAAACCTTTAATTTCTTTCGAATGGTTCAATGATCGGTCCGGTTTTCAGAACCTTGATTTTTTTTTTGGTTAACTATTCAGAACCTTGATTTCTCCCTCTCACTTTTCTTTCCAATTTTTTGAAGGAAAAATTACACAACTATAAATGAAACCCTTAAAGGAAAAACATTAGATGAATTATGAAACCACAGTTTTTAAATTGTTATTTTTATTAAGGCTTAATTACCATTTAGTTTTACCAAATTTTTAATTGGGTCCCTATAATTTTGTGTTTTTAATTAGGTCTCTATATTGTTTTTAACTTTCTAATTCGGTCTATATCGTAATAAAAACATTAGAATTAATGGAATATATTATATCTAAATTGAATATATCACAACAACTCATGACTAACTCCCTGAATATGACATTTTTCTATATTTTAGAATTACTAAATAGAACTTTCCCTTTACTTAAACATACCTCAAGCTTCTTGAAAATATACGATTTTGATTCATGCAATTTGATAATATTTTAGAAGAATAAGATGAAAAAGGTGAAGAAAAAATATATTGAAGTGAGTATATTGTCTTATGTAGAAGAATAAGATGAAAAAGGTGAAAAAAAAATATATTGAAGTGAGTATATTGTCTTATGTAAAGTGCAGGGTACGAGAATATTAAAAAATTCACACTTATAAATATATTTTTTTAATATTTACTATTAATAGGGACCTAATTACAAATAAAAAATGATATAAGGCATCAATTAAAAATAAAAAAATATAAGGACCTAATTGAAAATTTGGTGAAACTATAAAGACTAATAGAGTAATTAAACCTTTTATTAATATAACTTTAATTATATTTAACTAATTAATATTTTTGGGTTTAGCTGGTAAAGTTATAAATTGAATTTTTATTTATTAAAAAACAAAAAAAAAATCCTACTAATAATATAAAGATGTTGGCTAATCCTTAATTTGGTTAATCCGAAAGGACGATTCAAACACTTGAAGACATGTTGAGAGCATGTGTTTTTATCGGCCGGTAAATTGGGATAAGGAGCTTCCTCTGGTGTTTGTTTACAATAATAGCTACCATGCTAGTATACGGATGGCTCCTTATGAAGCTTTGTATGGGAGAAAATGTCAATCACCCCTATGTTGGTATGAACCGGGAGAATCGAGTGTATTGGGTCCCGAACTTGTGGCGAAAACCACTAAACAGATCAAGAGGATCAAAGAAAAAATACTCATTGCTCAGAGTAGGCAGAAAAGCTATGCGAATAAGCGGAGGAAGCTGATAAAATTCGAAGTAGGAGAACATGTGTTATTGAAAGTCACTCCAATTATGGGTATCGGAAGGGCAATTAAGACAAGGAAGTTCAATCCTCTCTACATTCGACAATTTGAGATTTTGGGCAGAGTTGGCCCGGTAACGTACCAAATTTCCTTGCCGATTTAACTTTCAAACCTACACAATGTATTCCATGTCTTGCAACTTCGTAAGTACACTCATGATGGAGCCATGTGATAGAACCGGAAGGCGTTCAGTTGAAGGAGAACTTGGCATTCCAACTCACTCCCGTACGAATCGATGATGTGAGCGTCAAGAAGCTTCGGGGAAAGGAAGTCCCATTGGTTAAAGTGGCTTGGAGTCGAGCGGGAATGAAGAACACACTTGAGAATTGGAATCGGAGATGAGAAAGGATTATCCGGAGCTATTTTCAGGTAATTGAATTATTGAGGGAAAAAATTTTATTTAGGTGGGTAGAATGTAAAACCCCAACTTAAATGATATGATTTAATTATAAAAACTCTCAGAATATGTAATTAATGGGGTAGAAAGTTAATTAGAGTAAAAACGAAAACACTTAACTTGAAAGTTTTGGTCCAAAGTGAGCCAACGGGAGAAAAAAAAAGGCAAGATTGCCTTTGCCCTGAAAGAAAACTCACGTTTCCTTCCTCACACTTCAGCAACAACAACACAAAACACAATAACAACAACAACACTCAAGCACTCTCTCACACCTCCAACTTCTCTACTCCATAACTTTCTTACCAGAGCTCCAATCGCCGTCCCGTCTGTGGTTATGTGAAGCTGTCATCCTCCTCTACGAAACCCTAACAAGCAACTTGGTGAGAACTTGAAAATCCTTCCCCATTTCTTCTTTTGAAACCTGCGAAAATTAGGATTCCAAGGATTATAACTCAAAGTTTGATTTTCATGTTTTAGGAGCATCTTAGTTTGAGTTAGAGCAAAGAATCACCATCAAACTCCATTGGATAGGTAAGACACTCTCTTCCCTAGCTTTTTCTAACAATGGGTCATGAACCCTAAGTTGGAAATGTTGTTTTTGAAGTGCTAGAACAAGGTTGAGTGGTTGATAGAGTAAAAGACAAGTGGGTGACCTTGATTTGAGGAGATTCTTGGACTAGGAAGGGATTTGGGAAGTTGTCAAAAGATTAGGGGTTTAAAACAAGCTAGCTTCAAGAGGTACAGTTTAAGATTCTTGAAATTAATATGTAATCTCACATCAAAACATGGATTAGTTACCCATTGATTGTTTTGATTAAAAATTGCCTATGACGTTGATGATTGATGATTGAAATTTAAATATATTGATGTATGTAATATGATTGTGAATCTTGGATATCATGCTATTGAGTGTGAATATTAATGCCTTGTACATAATGGATAGAGTTAATGAAAGTTGGAAGTGTGGAGATTTGGTTTTTTTTTTTTAAGGATTGGAATGTAAAAATAGTATGTTTTTGTTTTGGATAAAAAACTATTTTTGGGTGAACTTTGGTGAGTGACTTCTCACTCTATATTTCAGAGGATTTTAAGAAAAAGCATATGAAATTGTAGCTTGAGCTAAACTCTATCAAATGTTTTTGGAATGGTTGAATTTGGGTAAGTGAATGAAAGATTATAAAGGTTTGAGTTTTGAGTGAAAAACTTTAATTTCTGCAGAAAACTGTATTTCTGCATATGAATTGATTCACCTTAATGGAGAATCGATTCATATGACCTAAAACTTTGTAAAAATGAGATTTTCGAATCTTAGAATCGATTCTCTTTCCTTCCTGAGTCGATTCAAAGTCGTCCAGGGAGTGAAAGAAGATTTTTGGGGCAAAACGAGTTGATTCTCCTATGCTTGAGTCAATTCATTCATTTTATAAACGAAAACAAAAATTTCTCTAAGTACAGAGAATTGATTCGAGCAGCACGTGAGTCGATTCATTTTTTATCCATAGCAAAATATATAATCTCGTGTTCCAGAGAATCGAATTTCCCTACCTTGAGTCGATTCATTTGTCCTCAAAGCAAAAAATGGAAAATTTTTCTAAGTGTGAGGAATCGATTTTTGATTGGGGTATAACCGATTCATTTTGGACCCGAATCCAAGTTTTCCAAGTGCCATGAATCAATTCATGAGCTTCATGAGTCAATTCAAATCGTCTCTGAAATGAAATTTTTCAATGATGGCTCCAGAGAATCGATTCATTCCAATCCTGAATTGATTCCAGCCTTGTAAATTTCAATACCATGTCTCCTAAAACTTAATAAATACCTTATAAAATGTATAAATGATGAAAAAGAAAATATACGTGAGTCAGTGGGAGTGTGGGGGAATCCTTTGGGGCTAACATCCCTACTCCTAAACAATAGTGTACTCTCAGACGTATGAGACGTAAACGAATGCCAATAGTGTGAATGGACGAGCTTGTGATCAACTAAAACCCCCACCTATTTTATAGGAAAAATGTTTGGGGCGTGAACGAACATCCTCGGGGATGTGCGTTTCTGAGAGTGATCTGGGACTAGTACTGGATCGGGCGGGTTGGCTACTATAACCGATCAAATGAGCTCATTAGCCATAGTACTATACATACATCATATGCATTTGGTTGCCTTGTGTGGATTGAATTTTCTTGGTGTGTATAAGTTTTGAAATAACATGCTTACTGTGTTATTTGTACTAAGTGCTTCTATTTGTGAATTCATTGTATTGTCTTGCTTTGTGTTTGTATAACTTTGACGTTCCTCTTAGTCTCCTAGTGTGTTACTAAGGGCGTGATGTAAGGATGAGAGAAAACAAGTGAAAGACTCTAGAAATGTCCATTGGATTCCTGTTAGCTTATATCTTAATTATTTGGTCTCTTTTACCGTACTGGGAACTCCATAGCTGGGTTTTCACTCCATATGTTTACATGTTTTTCAGGTGCAGGTCCCAATGCTCGTTAAAGAGCGAACTAGCTTATATGGGAAGTTAAGGCGAATGATCTTTTTGAAGTGATTCCACTTTTGATTAGTTATATGTTGAACTCTCTTTAACATTTTGTAAAGATTAAACTACATCTTTTATATACTTACTTACTTTCATTAAACAATGCCTAGTGGCAATAATGATTTAGAGAGATAGGTAGTTAGGGGTGGCAGCACTAACCCTATCCGCGGGTATTCAACCCTACCCAACCCGTTTGGATCGGGTTGCCAACCCTACCTGCAGCGGTGCGGGTTGAGGGCGGAGCGGGTTTGCTTGCGGGTAGGATAGGGTTAGGGTTTAGGCTCAACCCGCACCCCATATATAATACACAATTTTTTAAAAAACGTTAGTGTTGGGGATAGAACACATGACCTCTTAGTTATACAAAAGGGGCTTAACCACTCAACTATGACTTTAATTTGTAGTTTTTATATATTGAATATGTAAAAACCTCTTCCATTTACTTACATTTATAAATACGAAATTTTACAAATCCTAATTTTAAATTAAATCTCTCATTCCACACTTTGCTGCGCAAACCCTAATCTCTTTGACTCTCAAACACTCACAGAATATTAAGAACATCATACTCTCTCGTTCTCTTCAATGTCCCAAGCATTAAATCAGCTGTCGAAACCTCACCGTTGAGGCCCTCCCCTCAACTTCGTGTCACGCTGATAAACCCATTTTTTATGGTTTATTTTGTGTTTTAAATCGGCAATTTATCAGCCTCTGACCACTTGAATACTTGCGAAACAAGCGAGTTCATGAATAGTCGTTCCTCATGACTTAAAATGCAAACACCTACTAATTTGGCCAATTTTATGCTCTGTATTCAACCGTCTCATTCCGCTCGATGCCTTGATTTGTTTGTTCAAGCGTTTCAGGTTTTAATAGGATAGAATCGGAGCGGAAGTGACTAAAAAGGATGCGAGGAACGAAGAGATCATGAAGAAAAGCTTGGAGGCCAAAACTACCACCCATGCGTACGCATTGAAGAAGTGGTGTACACACACCCTCCGTGCGTACAAGGGCGGATCTAGGTGGGGGCAGCAGTGGCCTTGGCCCCAGCTTTTTGCCAATATATATATATATAATAATAGGTATTTATATATATATATAATTTTATTTGTATTTAAATAATAATTTTATACTAATAATTAAAATGTTAAATATATTTAATCTTTGTAAAAATTTTATTTAAATATTATCTACTTTTAATAATTAAATGAAATTAACAATAATATGCAAAAGGAATTTTAGTAAAATTCTCAAATTCTAAAAGTATTCTAAAAATTTTGATATAAATTCTATTATTAATTAATTTTGTGATATATATTTACTATAAGTACATATTTGTAATGCATTTTAGATTATATTTTTGTATTTTTTGTTAGGATCGAAAGTAAGTTAAGTTGGCTCATTAGCTAACATGAACTCGACTCAATAGCAATTCAATAATCCGAGTTTCTGGGTTTGTAAGACGACAAGCTTTATGTGCTTAAATTTAATATCATTTATTTAGTTCACCAAGTTTGAGCCCGACAAAATTCAAGTTATTCGCTCATGAGCTTACTGCGTTATATATATTACTTATTACAATTATTTATATCAAGATATGCATTATCTTTTATATTTTTATCATATCTAAATTGTAATATCTTTATTAATTGATTGAAAGTTAGTTGAAAAAAAATTATTAAAAGTTTAATAAATGATGAAAATTTCTATATATAAGTTATAATTTATTTATATAAAATTACTCATTATTAATAATTGACTCAAACCATGAGTCGAATTTTACTTTTGTGAGTGAGCTTGAGCTTAGCTAGCTCGACTCAACTCAGCTCATTTTCAATTTCTATTTTCGGTCACCCAAAGTCCATTTTCTGGATCCGTCCCTGGGTGCGTACGCACCTAAAGCTCTGTGCGTATGCACCCGTGAAACTTGGGCAGCACACATAACGGAGCTGGTGCGTACGCATAAGCCAAGCAGTGCATACGCACCCAGGCCTGGGCAATGCCTATAAATAGAGGAAGACCACACCATTTTTGAGGAGCCATCACACACCCATTTTCTCTTAATTGTAGTTTCTTAGGATTTTCTTTTGTTGTGAGCCACACCGGCCAAACATTTTACTGCTTTTCTGTTTAACTATTATACTGTTACTCTACCCGTTTCATTTCTATTAATATTAAGTACCGTTACTCTGTCCATTTATTTTCTGTTATTTTACCATTATGTCTTGCTGTTATGCTGCCTATTTTATTTCTTCCAATATGATTTCTGTTAGTAGTGAGTAGTGATCTGGTGTCTTGGCCATGGGTTGAAGTGTGCTGATGATCTTAGCTACTGATCCTTAAAGGCAACGGATGAGAGGAACGAGGTTAGTTTCGAGGCCGTTAACACTACGTCCCTGTCACTAACGGGAAGTCCCTAACGGCGTGGATTTGATGGGTTATTCGAGTTCACTGAATACCAAGGGCTTACGTTTCTGAGTATACCTAGGACATTCGGATAGGGGCTAATTCTACCACTCGACCATTTGACAGTAGTGCCTGGTTTTCTTTAAGTGACAGCCTATCCAAATTGGGATTGGTGGTGATTACAGGGACGCACAGTACTTCAATCCATGGCCGAGCACTTTTTGTTTATTGCAATCTTGTTTTCTCTGCTCTCTGTTCTCATAACTCAAACTGTAACCCCAATATTTTCATAACCAAAAGCAACTTCAATTTTCAATTCATAGGGAGAACGGCCCGAGTCTAGTACTCGATATTTTTAACTGGTTGTATCCTGTGACACCTTTTTAACTAAATTTGATAAGGTTCTTGTAATACTGGTTCGGAGCTATCTGCAACGAAATACTGCTTTTCTGAATCGGTCTAGAGGCTACCGTCAAATTTCTAGTGTCGTTGCTGGGGAATTGAAAAATGAGCATCTGTTTTTGGTTATTTGTGAATATGTAGATACTGTAAATATGAGAGATTTTTGAATTCTTAGTTTAGCCTGTTTCTCTTTTCCATTTTTGGATTGTTTGTTCAATGCTAAGGTTAATTTCGAATCCTGACTTGTTGTTATTTGATCCTGAAATTGAGAGAACCTTGCGGCGTGCGAGGTAAGTCAGACGTCGACTTGAGTTTGAGAATAATTTACGTTCTCAAACCTTAAACCTGGCATCTGAAAACAATTCTGTGTATTCCTCTGACTTTGACTTTGATATTGAATTTTCCACTTCTTCTGACTCAGGTACATCCATCATGGGATATGTTTCGAGACTCACACTAAAACAGCTCGGCGGTGCAAGCACTGCAATGAAAAACCAGTCGACTAGATATCCCGAGCTGAATGCTAATTTTGAACTCAAGTCTGGCCTAATAAATCTGCATCCTCGATTCCACGGATTTCCCGGGGAAAACCCTATTAAGCATCTTAAAGACTTTGAAGTAATCTGCGCTACCACCAGAAGGACCGGTGGTGTTGAAGATGCAGCCAAAGCTTTCGCTCTCCCGTTCTCCTTAGAAGGAAAGGCGAAAGACTGGTACCACACCTTGCTAAATGAAGTTACAGCTGATTGGGTGTTGTTTAGAAAAAAGGTTCTTAAAGAAATACTTTCCACCTTCGAGAACCAATGTAATCCGGAAAGAGATCTCTGGAACTACGCAGCTTCATGGGGAAACCTTGCATGAGTACTATGAAAGATTTCAGAAGTTATTATCCTCATGCCCCCACCACTCCATTTCAGATTTTCTCCTTATCAATTACTTTTGTGAAAAGGATTGACACCGACTGACAAGGCAATGATTGATGCGTCAAGCGGTGGAGCACTTATGAACAAGATGCCGAAAGAAGCGTGGGAACTGATCGAAACAGTGGCTGATGTTAATCAACATTTCAAAACAAGAGCCACTAACAAGGGTGTTCATCAAGTAGCTCTATCTGAATCAACCATTCTTGCTAAATCCTTTGTTGACATTGCATCTATGTTGAAGGAGATCAAAGAAGGACAACAATCAACCCCAACAATCTTGAAGCGTCAACCTGATGCTCCCCAACAAACTCCAGTAAAGCATTGCGGGATTTGCTCTTGCAACTCACATCACACAGATGAATGCCCCCAGCTGCAAGTAGGGCTGTCAAATGGGCAAGCCTGGCCCATTTAGGCCCGGCCCGTTTAGCCTGTGGGTAAACGGGCTAGCCCGTTTAAACCCGATTTTATATGGGCTAGAATTTTTTAGCTTGGCCCATTTATGGCCAGCTCGACGGGTAAATGGTCTGGCCCGTTTAATTAATTATTAATTATTTTAAAAAAAAATAAATATTTTAATTTTTAATTTAAAAAAATTACTTTTGAAAAAAAAAATACCTTTTTTAGCCAAAAAACTTTAGAAAAAACAAAGTTTTTTAGTTGATGGATCGGGTTTTCGGGTTGGATATGAGAGAATATAGTAAAAAAGTACTACTTTTTGAAAAAATAAAAAATAAATTAAATAAACGGGCCAGCCCGTTTGGCCCGCGGGCTAGCCCTTTTAAGCACGAAATTTTTCGGGTTAAACGGGTTAGCCCCTTTAAGCCCGGATTTTAAACGGTCCGGGCTCAGAGACAAAAGCCCGCCCATTTAGATAGATAAACGGGCTGGCCCGACGGGTTTGGCCCATTTTGACGGCCCTAGCTGCAAGAAGTCAACACTTTGGCATCAACTCATAACTTCTTCGAAGGCACCACGATACCACCCTACAACAAGCAGTATTACACTCAAGGGTGGCGGGACAATCAGCCCACTCGTTGGAGCCCTCCTCAACAACAACAAAATCAAAACCGACAACAATACACTTACAGTCAGCCTCAGAATCAACAGAATCAAAGATATCAACCACCGCATCTTCGGCCCAACCTTCCTATGAATCCTCCACCATCCAGTTATGATGAAACTCTGCATACCTATCAATAAGAGAGCAGGGAACTGAAGGAAGCACACAAAAGGACAGAAGCTCGCCTAATGACCTAACTGAGCTTCTGCACAAATTCACCAGTCAAATGGCAGTCAACAGTCAACCACCCTCTAGTTTGAATCCCTTGCCATCTCAACCTCTCCCTAACCCGAAGGGAGGGATTAATGTGGTACAAACTGCAAGTGATAAGGACGCAACAATAGATGAGGAAGAAGAGAGACGAGGAAGAGCAAGATGAAGAAGATGATAACTAGTTGTATGATCTATTAGCTAAGTTAGCAGGAGTAGACTCGGACAGCGAGGATGAGTATTAGGATGCCGAAGATGAGGAAACAACTGAAGAAGACGTAAGGAGGAAATGATTGAGATTACCGAAGAGGCCACTGAAAAAGAATAAAGCAACCCGGATAAGGAAGAGGAATTTTTCATTGCCACAGTTTATGGAGGAAATGAAGAAAAGCTAGAAGATTTTCCCAAAAATTGTGCTAATTCTGGGCCATGTTTTGTAACTTGCATGGTTGGAAAGATATATGTCCCAGATTGTCTGTGTGATCCTGGAGCATGTGCTAGTGTAATACTGCTAGAATTGTATAAAGTTCTGGATCTGGGACCGCTAAAAAAACCACTGACACTTTTCATCTGGCTAATACAAGTACGGTGTCCATGGTGGGTATAGCTGAGGATGTCATCGTTAAAGTAGGAGGGTTGTCTATCCCTACTGATTTCCATGTCATCAGAACCCCCAGAAATAACAACAGGAGCAATCCCCAAGTGCTTTTGGGAAAGCCATTTCTGAAAACCGCTATTTTTAAGCTCAATTTCTATGATGAAACTTTCTCTCTTGAGTGGTAAATGTTATAGAAATATTTCAGCCAACATGGCCACCCATATATCAAGAAGAAAGCGAGGAGGAATCAGTGATGACAGCCAAGCCAAAAGAAACTTCAAATAGGGCAGTTACTCCAAAGCTAAAGAAGGACCAAAAGACCCCCATCCCAGCTAGAAGAAGCAAGCAAAAGAAAGAGGATACCAAAGCAGTGAAGAAGAAGAAGAAGCCAGAAAAAGGAAGGAAAGAAAGGAAGATAGAATTAAATTGCACAGGTTTTAAGAATTTGCTCGGAAAGCTGAAGAAGATCAAGAATGCAATTATCAAGGATGGCGGCATCGGAGTTCATCTGTTCGAAGATAACTCGAAGTGGAAGTAACGCCAGCCATTCACGTCCAACTTAAGGATGTTAAACAAAAGTGCTAGGTGTGAGACAATCCACCGTGGTAACGATTTTTTACCTTTAATCTTGTTTAGAATTATGCACATTTGCTTGATTAATAGAACTTTAATTGTTAAAGCATGTTTAGATAAGATTAGGTTCCCTGTTAATAGTGTTAAAAAAAAGGGTGTGCGTACGCATCCAAGACCTTGGTGCATACACACCTACCATCTGAACAGGAAAACTGAAACGACGCCCTTGGGTGTATACACCAGTGCTGTGCGTACGCACCAACGTCGCAGAGGCACGCACAAGGGGCTTATAAATAGCCCCACTCACCACACCACTCTTACACTTCTCTTCTCTCTTCTCTTTCCTCTCTTTTCTTACAAAAAAAATTCTCTTTTCTCAAGCTCTCTCCCTTTTCCTCAACACTCTCAAGTAAGCTCTTTCCTTTTCTTTATTTTCTTTCTTTATTGCTTTTTATTAATAGTTATAATGAACACATGTTAGGTAATTAGCATAGGAGTAGGTAGTAATGGTTAGGATATAGAATAGAGACCCTTTAATTGCTGATATGCTTATTTTTGTGCTATCTGATTATGTCCATTTTCTGAGATTGAAGCATTTATGCTAGTTGTTATGTACATTGTTTAGATGTTTAAGTAGCATACTTAATATGATGTCATGCTTCTCTTTTCAATTTCTGTATGTTGTATGTCTGATCATCATGTAATTGCCATACAAATCTCACATTCTCATGCATCATTAAAATGCTTCTATGGGTTTTAATTTCTTTTGGCTAAACAAATATACTAGTTATATGCAAAATAACTTGGTTATTACTTTCCTCTCTGTATAAAAAAAACTGCAACCTTGTTAAGTTGTCATACCGATTGGTTTGTATAGTTGTTAGTTAGAAACCCATAAAATTCTCATTTCTTCTTTCGGACCTTTCACCTCAGCCAAGGGAAAGGGCAAGACTTATGGACCTCCGATACGAGCCTCTCCCAGGCTCGCAGCACTAAGAGCCCAATCAGTAGCAAACCCCCAACCTGAAACACTAGTCGTTCCTGCTGTCATTGCGCCAACACTGAGCTTGCCTCCAAAGAAGCGTCCTATTCAAAAGGCAGCCGGTGAGGGCACCTCAAAGGCCACAGCATGATCTTTCCACAACACGATCCCAGCGAATCGCTGCTATAGGCCGTACCTTCATTCAAGCACCCAAGGAACAAGAAGTCATTTCATTCAGTAGTGACTCCGAGTCTAAACCCGAGATAGCAAGGAAAGATGAGGATGTGGAAGAAGAGCCTAAAGAGGGTCCAAAGGAGGCACATTAGGATGCCAGAATGGAGGAAGAGGAAGAGGAAGAAGATCTCGAGGAGGATCCTGAAGAAGAAAATGCTGCTAAAGAGGGTGTCCGCGAAAAGAATGATTTCGCGGACTACTGGGCCCTTGTAAGATCTGACTCAGAGAACAATGTTGGGAATGATTACCGCTTCTGGAACTACGACGGTGATCTCCCAACTGGGGGAACGCCGAACCAGCCAACAGCTCTGCTGGAAGCTGCACACGACCACCTCCAGCAAACCTCTAGGCGCATGATCGCTCCCCAATAGAACAGAGAACCATGCAATTTTCAAGTGTGGGGAGGACATCGTCAAAAGCAA
Source organism: Stylosanthes scabra (assembly GCA_036250425.1). Lineage (NCBI taxonomy): Eukaryota > Viridiplantae > Streptophyta > Magnoliopsida > Fabales > Fabaceae > Stylosanthes > Stylosanthes scabra. The sequence continues at coordinate 11,936 of JASCZI010242263.1, read as the reverse complement.
CGGCACGAAAATAAAAAGGGTCCAATTTTCAATCTTTATCCAAGACCTTTCTATTTACCTCAATATGTCTATATTCAGGATATTTTGTAGATATCTTTGCTTTTCTCTTGTGTGTGAACTTATCTACCTCTGCTGGGAATATAACTCGTAATATTAGGTTTTTAAAATTGTTACTTTTTCTCTTTTAGGGGACCCGACTTAAAAATTTTTCTGAAAATTCTTTGAATTGATTTTACACTTGCATGAAAATTGTCCAATCATAGATTAGAGAAAAGAACACACAAACCAAGAAAGTTTTGAACCTAACATTGTAGTTCCACATCAAAGAACTACCATTTTCTTCTTGTGTGTTACTTCCTCTTCTATGATTGCAATACCCTTTACATTATCCCTTGGAACCCATTTTGAGCCTTGAAACCCTTTCGTTACAAGCCTCAAAAGCGAAAAACCATGATCATACCCTACTTGATCTTTGATTAATCTAGGTTTTAATGGTTATTTGCTTTCGAGAGAAGAAAAGGGAAGGAATCAAGGAAGAAATTATTTTGAGAGGATAAAAAGGGGGGTAATTTTGAAAATTTTCTGAAAACATTTGGGATACATATATGCATACAAAGAAAGGTGAGGCATGTGCACAAATTAGCATAATAAAAGAAATGAGTGACAAAGACAAAAAATAGAAAAAGAAAAAGAAGTTGTGTATAAAAAGGAAAATTTTGTCACTCCAAGTAGCAAAGCTACCAAAATAAGCTAAGTGCATTTGTCATTCAAAAGAAAAGAAGAAATTTGGTAATTTATTGAACAATAATTTTAAATGCATATCTATTTTCTCCAACTAAATTCAATCAAATTATTTATTTTATGTTAAATAAAAGACTATTTCTTTAAACAAAATTTTTTCTTTTTTTTTCTTTCAAATTTTTTAAGTAAAAATTACACAACTATAATGAAACCCTTAAAGGAAAAACATTTAATGAATTATGAAACCACAGTTTTATAAATTGATATTTTTATTAATATAATTTTTATTATATTTAGCTAATTAATATTTTTGGGTTTTGCTAGTAAAGTTATAAATTGAATTTTTATTTATTGAAAATACAAAATATTTAAATCTTTAATTATATTTATTATATGTTTATTAAAAAATAAAAAATTTATACTAATAATAAGCTTAATATGTATTTTTAGAAAAAGATGTTGGCTAATCCTGAAAAAAAAATTGACAAGTGATAACTTTCTAAAAGGAGTTATATTTTATTTCCGAATTTTTTATTTAAATATGTATAAAAAATTGTTTAATTCCAAAAAGGCGTATGGATAAAAAAAATTATGAAAATACACATCACCATCTCGCCCTAGGCTAGGCAAAATGGGTTTGCACTTCAATTTTGTTTGGAGCGCGGTGAAATGGGCCTCCAACTAACAGGGGAAATGCTGGCACCATTTTAAGCTTGTCCCAGGCGAAATGGAGAGCAATCATTCAATGCACTTCGCCCATGTGAGAAAAATTTGAGGACATGCATTGGTTTTTGTGAGGCAAATTGAATATAAAATGAGTAATCAAACATAGTGTTATTTTTTCTAAATTTATCGAATACTTTTGAGTTTCTTTGTTGGTGAGGAGATGCATTGTTGTTTGTTAAAGGAAAAATTTAGTATGGTTTATTGTTAAAACAAAAAATTTATAATTTATAGTATAAACCTTTTTAACTAAAATTAGTTTGAGACTTGTATAAAATTACATAGGACGTATTAAAATAATCAATAATTATATTCAAGAAAAATTAAATATTTAATTTTTAAAATTATTTAAAATTAAAAATTTAAACTTAAATTAAAAAAATTTAAATCAAAACTCAAGTCTAGAAAATTTAATAAATATTAATATCAAATGGTAAAAAATCTCAAATTAAACTCTCAACAACATATAAATCAAAATAAACCTCATATTAAATTAATTAAATTCTAATAAACTGTAAACTCAATTAAACCCAATTAATCCCAAGACAACAAAAAAAAAAAATCAATTAAACCCTAAATCCTAAATCATAGGAATCAAAGTGTTATTGATTATAATATTTTGGTTTCTAAGTATTATAATCGGTAGTAAATTAAATAGTTTATTCTAATTTTTTAATTATTATTATTATTATTATTATTATTATTATTATTATTATTGATGTTATTGTTATTTTTTATTATTGTGAGTATCTTAAATACTTTGAGATGAGTGTGTAATTGATTTATAATATAAGACCAATTTTCTACTGCACCACAACACCATTTCACCTGTGATGATGAACTTGAAATGGAGCTGGACCCATTTTGCAAGCTTTCCATTTCGACTGCGATGAGTGAGTGTGAAATGTTACAGCTTTCTGTAGGCTCATTTCGCCGGTGGCCCAGTGCCATGGAGGAATTGATGTGCAAACTCATTTTGCCTGTGGCTAGGGCAAAATGATGCTGTGCATTTTCGTAAATTTTGTTATTCATACATATTCTTGGAATTAAACAATTTTTTATACTTATTTAAATAAAAAAAAAGCCTTTTATTATCCTTTTATGTTAAATAATAGTTTTAAATTAATAAAAGTAAGTAAAAATTTATAATTTTACTTATTACTTCTAGTAAATATAGTCAAATAAATAAATGATTGTATTTGTATCATTTTCAGCCTATATTTGAAGAAACAATAATCTTATGTGAACAAGTGGTTTTGGCTAACCAAGTGATTTATTTCTATGGTAAATTGAAGACCATTTCGATGTCAAATAGAATTTTATTTATGTGCAATTTTTTATACTATTTGACACCGAAATAATACTCTATTTAGCATAGAAATAAATCACTTGGTTGAACTTGATTAGCCAAAACAACTTGTTCAAATAACATTACCCTTGAAGAAAAATCAATCAAGGAACTCTAAATATGCAGAAATTCAAAAAGACAACTCAACAAATACAAATTGATTGACTAAAATGTGAAGAAACAAGTTGAAAATCAACCAATGCACATAGTTTTGTTACATTCCAGCTGCAAAATGTCATGAAAGTCATTCAATCAAGTTGTCAAAAGAGAGTTTCAATGCAAATATACAGAAAATTAAAGATTTCCAGCTGTCACAAATTTCATTTTGTTAAATACATGCATGTTAGGGGTAGAAAATGATGTATTTCTTGCTCTATAAAAGGAGGGCTCATTTAGAATTTTATCATCATCATTTTCAATTTAGAATCAATTTCTAGAGCAATAAGTTAACACAAAAAAAATACACTTAGAGAATGATTAGTAAAAGAAGATTAAAGTTTGGAAACAACAATCCAGCACCATACTTCAATAATGTACACTTTTCTCTAATACTTTAATTACATTTTCTGTTTTATTTGTATTATTATGAGTTAAATATTTAAATAGGACAATGATGTAGCCATTTATGTGAATTGGATAATTATTAATCATTGTCATTCAAATATAATTGTTATGAATCATAATTGTTTATAATTAAACTTAATGCTTTAAGATGTTTGATAACCATTTAAATGATTTGTTGATTTACAATGTACTTGATAAAGAAATTGTAAATAAAGTTACTAATTATAACATAATTATTTATTTATTTAAATAAATAAAATTTGAAAATTATAAAAATGCATGCACCTGAAAATATTTACACATTTGTCCTGCCATTATAAATCTCGCCTCCTCTGGCGACGAAAGAGTTTTACACGTATCTCGTTGGCATTGCCAACGAAATATGTGTATATGCGTAAATTTTTTTTGAAATTTTTTTACACATATCTCGTTGCCAGTACCAACGAGATATGTGTAAAAAAAATTAATTTTTTTAAAAACTTATAAATTAATCAAAGAAATACTTAAAATAAACTAAAATTAAAATATTAAAATATTAAAAATTAAACAATTAATTATATATTATATTTAAAAAAGACTACAACTGCTGGATTGAGGAAAATGTATTTATACTTCCAAAATTTAGATTAAATGGATTTAAAATTAAAAAATTTGCAAATTGAATGAAATCTAAACTTAAATGCATACTCTGCTATTTAAATTATAAAATTGACAAAAAAATTAAAAAAATTTTAAACAAATTTTAAAAATATGAAAAATCAAATGAAAAATTAAGTACGTACTGTTTATCAAATTAAATTATAATGTTAAAATAATAACATTAAAATTGCGTTTAACTCTCTAAAAGGGATACTTTAATGAGTTGTAGTTATATAATTTATTAATTTTTTATAAATTTTAAATTTTCTTATACATAATTTGTTGGTACAACTGTTGGATTAAAGTAAGTATATTCATACTTTCAAGTTCCAAACATTTTGTTAAATATCTCGTTGGCACAACTGTTAGATTAAAGTAAGTGTATTTATACTTCTAAACGTTAGATTAAATATCTCTTTGGTACAACAGTTGGATTAAGAACATTGGATTACATGGATTAGAAAATGAAAATGGAAGTAGTCCTTGGATTGTTTTAAAAAAAAATTTGCAAATTGGAGAAAATTATAAACAAATGATTAAAAAATTATTAAACAAATTGTAGTTATATCATTTATTATGTTTTTATCAATTTTATTAAAAAATTTTCATCTTCATTCTAAAGTTTTTATTTCCCAAATATAAGTTAAATTTAGTCGATTTCAGTAATTAACAATTCCTCTTGGGAACAATACTCTACTCTATAGTCTATCCTTTATTAGTACGACTAGTGCACTTGCTAAAAAGTGTGTGCGTCTAGCCACGTCAACAAGTTTTAGCCTCAATATGTTAAGAACATATGCTTTTCAAATAAAAAAAAAATACTTATTTAAAAAAATTTGTTGAATCATAACTTAAAATTTTATTTTTCTATACTTATTTGAAAATTTGTGATATTGATGGTAATTACTATAGAAACAGGGGCGGATCCAGAAATCTTATGAAGGGGCCGAAAATTAAAATATAGTATACTTGAATATTGTATTTTTATATTTGATGACGTTATTTTCTATTATTTTTAATAAAAAGTTATTAATATGTTATAGTTTTAATATGACTTTTTTTTACTTAAATACGCATGAAAAAAATTTTAATTCCCAAAATGCACATCAACATCTTTATTTCTCCAAATACGCATCACCAACTCGCTGGTGGGGCAGGCGAAGTGGATTTGCACTCCAACTCACTGGTGGCTTGGGCAAAATGGCCCTACATAGAATCTGTCACCATTTCACTGGTGGCAGGAGCAAAATGGAAAAAGCAACTCGCCAGCTGATAAACCATATTTTGATGGTTTATCTTGTACTTAAATTAGAGGTTTAATCAACATAAACTCACATAAATAGATAGTGAATCAGCATCTTTGTGAATTCATCCCTAATTGTGCCTTAAATGAGAAAATGCATGTTTTTAAGATTTAAATTACAAATTTAATTCTACTTCCATTCCATTCGATTCCTTGATATGTTTGTTAAGTGTTTGAAACTTTAGGAAGGAAGGATGACTTGGAAGGAGTAAAGAAAACATGCAAAAGCAAAGATCTCACAAAGAAGCGAAAATGAGAAGATGGAAAAAGGAGCTATAGTCATCGGATTGGAGCAAACTTGGACTCTTTGGAAAGATGAATTCGATATCTACAACTTTTATGTTGAAGACATTTTCAATTTCTATATGATTCTATGCGGAATTCGCGTCCAAAGATTGATGCGCTGAAAGTTGCTAATGCTGCCAACATTGACCTCTTCTCACTAATCAGGTCATAACTTGAGCTAATGAGGTCCAAATGACATGGTTCTAATGCCATTTGAAAGCTAACATCCATAGCTTTAAAATGGTATACATATGTCTATATGAAGATTTGCTGCCCTCTGCCAGTTGTGTACACAATTTGCATTGTGTGGACAACTTCGATTTTTACTCTTGGGAAATTGCGTGGGCAACTATAGTTGTGTACACAACTCTCCCTGCACATGCCTCATTAAAAGTCACGTAACACACTTAAATAGGAGCCCATTTGGGTCAATTTCTACACCATTTTGGAGCATTTGGAGGCCCAATTAAGAGGAAAACAAGTGGGAATCACTCATATGATACTCAAGGGGATCAAATCAAGTTATCATCTAGTTTTTCATTAGGTTCTTATATTCATATTTTAGAGAGAGAAACTCCAACTTCTCTCTAGGAATTTTATTTCAATCTCAATTCTCACTTTAATTCTCACTTCCAATTATTCTTAGGATCCATACTTGTTCCAGTTTACTTGTTGATTTCCCTTCATAATTACTCTAGTTATTTCTATTATTTTTGTTCTTGAACTAGTTATTGTTATTTGTGGATTTTACTTTGATTAATGAATGTTTGAGATATTTTCATGAATTGATTGTATTTGTTATTATCATTCTTGCATTTACTATCAATCTATAGTAGTGGATAGTTGTTGATTGTTGATTTTCTCTTGATTCATGATGTTTATTTTCTATGCACACCAAGTGTTTGATAAAATGCTTTGTTTAGATATGAAGTAGATTTTCTTTACTTGGTTATGGGTTGACTACATGGATGCATTTGAGTCACCTTAGCCTTCTTTGTATGATAATTGAGAGTGGTTTGTGTTGATTTAGATGCCATTAACGCTAGTTTATCATTAATTCTATAATGATTGGGACTTATGAGTCAAGATGGATTATTCTTGTGTTCATTGATGCTAGTCTAGTGTCTTAATGAGTAAACTAGGACTTATGGATATGAATCACCCAAATTGACTCTTTTCATCAAAGTGACAAGATTGGTGAGAAGTTCACTCTAGGATATTATCTATGTTTAGAGGTGACAAGGATAATGTATTCCATAAAACCCATGACCAAGGTACTTTAATTTCACTTGAATTAGCTTATTGATTGCTTGCTTATGTCTTTCTCCATTTCTTGCTTGGTTTATTTCTTGCATTCTAGTTATTCTCTATCTTACTTGTTTATGAATTGTTGCATTTAATTCCCTCGCATGGATTACATTCTTACTATTGTAGTTGCTAGTTGAAAACTCTCAAACCCCCATACTTTCCTAACTAGTTTTAGTCTTTCGTATTGATCATAAGTCCAAGGGAGAACGAATCGAGATAAAATACTCTCGGTTTATTGATTTTCATTGTGACATCTTTTCTAAATTTGTTCACTCTTTGACTAGCGGTTGAGCTATATTTACAACGCTATCATGACTTGATTTCTAAGAAAGAAATTCTCAACCGGTCTTGGGGAGCGCATCAAATTTTTGGCACCGTTGCCAGGGATGAATTCCGCATGAACGGAGTGGATTTTGGTCGAAGAAAGAGAGGTAGCAGTGGTGGTTTGGACAATGGCAGAGGTAAGGACGGTGGTGTGTGGTTGGTGGTTCGGTCTGCGTTGGAAGAAGATGAGGGAGTATTTTGTCTCGGGTCATTCTCCCTTGGACTTATGATCAATACAAAAGACTAAAACTAGTTAGGAAAGTATGGGGGTTTGAGAGTTTTCAACTAGCAACTACAATAGCAAGAATGTAAACCATCCGAGGGAATTAAATGCAACAATTCATAAACAAGTAAGATAAAGAATAACTAAAATGCAAGAAATAAACTAAGCAAGAAATGGAGATAGATATAAGCAAACAATCAATAAGCTAATTCAAGTGCAATTAAAGTACCTTGGTCATGGGTTTTATGGAATACATTATCATTGTCACCTCTAAACATAGATAATATCGAAGAGTGAACTTCTCACCAATCTTGTCACTTTGATGAGAAGAGTCAATTTGGGTGATTCATAGCCATAAGTCCTAGTTTACTCATTAAGACACTAGACTAGCGTCAATGAACACAAGAATAATCCATCTTGGCTCATAAGTCCCAATCATTATAGAATTAATGATAAACTAGCGTTAATGGTATCTAAATTAACACAAACCGCTCTCAATTATCATACAAAGAAGGCTAAGGTGACTCAAATGCATCCATGTAGTCAACCCATAACCAAGGAATGAAAATCTACTCCATATCCAAACAAAGCATTTTATCAAACACTTGGTGTGCATAGAAAATAAACATCATGAATCAAGAGAAAATCAACAATCAACAACTATCCACTACTATAGATTGATAGTAAATGCAAAAATGATAATAACAAACACAATCAATTCATGAAAATATCTCAAACATTCATTAATCAAAGTAAAATCCACAAATAACAATAACTAGTACAAGAACAAAAATAATAGAAATAACTAGAGTAATTATGAAGGGAAATCGACAAGTAAACTAGAACAAGTATGGATCCTAAGAACAATTGGAAGTGAGAATTAAAGTGAGAATTGAGATTGAAATAAAATTCCTAGAGAGAAGTTGGATTTTCTCTCTCTAAAATATGAACATAAGAACCTAATGAAAAACTAGATGATAACTTGATTTGATCCCCTTGAGTGTCATATGAGTGATTCCTACTTGTTTCCCTCTTAATTGGGCCTCCAAATGCTCCAAAATGGTGTAGAAATTGACCCAAATGGGCTCCTCTTTAAGTGTGTCACGTGACTTTTAATGAGGCATGTGCAGGGAGAGTTGTGTACACAACTATAGTTGCCCACGCAACTTCCCGAGAGTGAAAATCGGAGTTGTGCACACAATGCAAGTTGCGTACGCAACTGGCAGAGGGCAGCAAATCTTCATATAGATATATGTATACCATTTTGAAGCTATGGATGTTAGCTTTCAAATGGTATTGGAACCATGTCATTTGGACCTCATTAGCTCAAGTTATGACCCGATTAGTGAGAAGAGTTCAAGGTTGGCAGCATTAGCAACTTTCAACGCATCAATCTTTGGACGCTAATTCCGCATAGAATCATATAGAACTTGAAAACGTCTTCCACATAAAAGTTGTAGATATCGAATTCATCTTTCCAAAGAGTCCAAGTTTGCTCCAATTCGATGACTATAGCTCCTTTTTCCATCTTCTCATTTTCGCTTCTTTGTGAGATCTTTGCTTTTGCATGTTTTCTTTACTCCTTCCAAGCCATCCTTGCTTCCTAAAGCTTCAAACACTTAACAAACATATCAAGGCATCGAAAGGAATTGAAGTAGAATTAAATTTGCAATTTAAAGCTTAAAAACATGCATTTTCTCATTTAAGGCACAATTAAGGATGAATTCACAAAGATGCTAATTCACTAGCTATTTATGTGAGTTTATGTTGATTAAACCTCTAATTTAAGTACAAGATAAACCATCAAAATAGGGTTTATCACCAGCGCCAGAGGTGAGATGGCCACTTCGTGGGGGGCTTCGGCGAGATGGTGGCAGTGCACTACTCTTAGCAATTCCTATAAATAAAGATGCACACTCCATAAATCCGCACATTCATTCCAAATCTTCTACTCTCAAACCTCATACCCTTTCACCAAACAATACATAACATCCTCAATGGCAACACAAGGCATTCATGTTATTGTTAAGGCATAATGTTTTCTTGCAAATACCTGATTTGGGTTTTAATCCCAAATCAAAGTTATTTGCAAGAGCTAAATAATTTAATACTCATGAATTTAGGCGAGCTTAGAAGAAAGGAGATCAGAAAGCTCTTCTATAGGATGCCAGTTGCGGTGGCGAATGCTTTTTCTTTATCGCAAAATGCAAATCAAAACAGACCAAAATGTGGCAATGATGTTTTTTTTTATCACCAAGGCATTGCCAGTGTATTTGCAATCGAGCTTTGTGTCCACTTGCAAGATGTTGGCGGAAGTTTTTTTAGCTCCAATAATGTTGAATCGGGGCGAGGGATTAATATCAATAAAGGTGCCCGGAAGCCGTCAAATCCAAGGCCAAGTAGTCCCAGTTTTAGGGCTTATGATAATTAGCCGGTGCATTCCCCTCCTCCCGAGGTGCCTGCTTTTGATGGAGCCTTCATGATGCAATAACCTGAAAGGGATTACCATGAGGCCAGGGGCGGTGATAGTGACAGCGGTGATGACGAGGAGTTCATTCCGGAAACACAAGCACCTGTCATTGCACCGGAGTTTGGTGTAACAAGAAATGTTGCTCCATTGAGGCACGTACAAGAAGCAGCAGGCCATTATTCTGCAATTAACCCCGAAGAAATGCAATCTAGATCAGCTGAAGAAAAACCAAGCAACTATCTAGTTTTTGGCGAGCTAGAGCTTGAGATTGGACTAAAGTTTAATAATAGGGAGATTGTGATGCTCGCTGTTAAAAACTATAATATTCGCCGAAGTGCAGAGTTTAAAGTGGTTGAATCTGATAGATCCAGGTATGTGTGTAGATGCAAACAATTTGGCGAACAGTGTCAGTGGATGATTCAGGTTGCGAAGACCAAATCTTCAAGGTTTTGGGAGGTGTGCAAATACCAAGGGTCGCACAACTGTTTGGCAACTTCAATGTCGCAAGATCATGCCCAACTTGACAGCAACGCTATATGTTAGCACATCTTCCCAATGGTGTAATCCGATGCTTCCGTTGAGATTCAAGTCCTGTAGGCTTCAGTTGAGTCAACATACGGATACAAGGCATCGTACAAAAAATTTTGGCTTGCGAAGCAAAAGGTTATAGAAAATATTTATGGAGACTGGGATGAGTCATATAACGAACTTAGGTTAGAATTCTTTTCAATTACTCTGATATTGTTTGATTATTGATGCACGACATTGCGAATGAGATAGTTTAATTTTGCAGGCACGGTTGTTGTTATTGAGACAAAGCCATACTATGCTGGTGATATGTTGGACCGGGATAGTGTGATGTTTCATCAGGTTTTTTGGTCATTTCCGTCGTGCATCGAGGCATTTAAACATTGCAAACCGTTGATATCAATCGATGAGACACATTTGTATGAGAAATACAATGGCACATTGCTGATAGGTATAGCACAGGATGGGAACAACAACATTTTGTCCATTGCTTTTGCAATTGTCGAGAGGGAGAATACCGACTCGTGGTATTTTTCTTGTCTAATTTAAGAAGGCCTAGTGTGTTTATAATTTCAGATAGGCATCTTGGAATAAAAGCTGCACTAGAACGGGATGGGTGTAGGTGGGAGCACAATGCCTTCCGTGTTCAGCACATCGCTTAAAATCTCGCTACAAGTTCAGGAGAAAGGAAGCCAAGGCACATCTGATCAATGCTGCATATTCCAAGACGGCTGCTACTATGGCTTATTGGATCAATTTCATAAACACGGAGGATCCGGAGGTTGCTCCAACAATGATGGATTTCATCAAGGAACTAGAGCTAGAGAAGTGGCTATAACATCTTGATGAGGGTCGTAGATATGGCCAGATGACATCAAATTTGTCCGACTGCATCAACTCTGTCTTGAAAGGTACCCGCCATCTTCCTATATGTGCCATCGTGAGGTCAACCTATCACCAACTCAATGCTTTGTTCGCCAGGAAGGGTTGCGAGGCACAAGCTCAACTTGGGGCTGCCAAACTTTTCTCAGAATACTTGACAAAGTCAATAAAAGTTAACTGTGATGGGGTTCCGCAGATGCTTGTGACATCCTACGATAGGGCAATGTCAATTTTTACGGTTGATGAGATTGCAGCTGCTGGTGCGAGGGTCCAGTCTAGATTTCGAGTTTACCTCGAGCACCAATGGTGTGATTGTGGATACTTTCCAGCCCTAGACTATCAATGTGCACATACGCTTGTGGCATGCACAAATACACGCCTTGATTGGACTCATTATGTTGATGCAGTGTATCGGATGGAGAGTGTTTTTTAGGTTTATCGTATGGAGTTCACCCCGTTGCCCGACGAGGATATGTGGCCACTTGTCGAGGGCCTAATGATGCGGATTTTCTGCAACCCTACAATCTCGGCAAGTATACCGAATCGTATCAAGTAATATACCACAATTAAGTGGAGTATCGATCCCACGAGGATTAAT